>VMDO01016698.1:12584-47152 GCA_007922755.1 Pedetes capensis | reverse complement strand
GGGGGGGAGGGAAGATAAGAATGAGGTCAATATAAATGGACTAAAAATCGCATGTAATTGTTCTAACAAGATAGAAACAAAGACCACTACAGGAAAAGTTTCTATCTTAAACAGAAATGGAACCCAAGGACATATAGAAAAATACTACATAGTAAAAGATAGAGAAGACTTGGATGGGAAACTTAGATGGGAAGGGGGGGGGAAGCATAGGGGAGGGTAAGGGGTAACCTATATGAATAATGTTTATCAAATTGCATATATGAAAATTGTCACAATGAAAAGCATGTCAAAATGAATCACATTATGATGTACATTAAAAATGTCTAATAAAAATAAATTTAAAAAATAAAATAAAAGGAAAAAAAGAAAACAGTGAGGTAGTTCATGCATATTACTTTATCTTTGGGCATAGAGATAACTGCAAAACAAATAGCAAAAGCCTCATTATTCTGTACGTCACCAACATTTATAAATAAAGGAGTTGTTGTTTTTTGTTGTTGTTAGGTGCTGTCAAGTTGTGTCTGACTCATAGCAACTCTCATATGGTTTCAAGGCTGATTGTTTCCAGATTTTTTAAGGGAGTGGACTGCCACATCCTTCTCCCATTTTTGCGGTGCTGGGGATCGAACCCAGGGACTCAGAGAGCCCAGAGCAAGTGCCCTACCAACTGAGCTAAACCCAGACCCAAAATAAAGGGGATATAATAGTAATTTTTTAAAAAAAATATAACTGGAAAGCATAATAAAATGTCTCTATTGAGGTGTTTTTCTTCCTCCTCCCAACTGAAGCAGATCTTCTACAGTCCTGAAGTTCCTATTAATTACTTGAGGCTAAAAAGATTCATTTTCAGTAAGCTAAGAAATCCAGATTTATCTTGTTACTTGGTAGAAGTTCTTTGATGGCAAGAAAGTGAGTTTCAGTAATGAAAGCTGGCAGGCCAGGATTTGTGCTCCATTCTGTTGGCATATGAAATTACAGCACTCCATTCAAACAAAATCAATAATCCAACTTTTATGTCCTTTGCTAGGTACAGTAAGAATTTTATTATTCTGTGATCATTTTATTCTTTCTGGATTAGATCATGTGCTGTAAGCAGTAAGAGGAAGCTCAAGTAGATATAATATGCAAGATCAAAAATTGTGCATATACCATAATGACCATACCATCATGATCATATAATATTCAAGGAAAATGCTATAAAAGTCAGATTTTCATTTCCTTAAATCATCTCTTAATATCCTGAATAATATTTAGAAGCTCAGTTTACTTAAAGAGAGGAATTTTGCCACCCAGTGTGGAATGAGGTTTATAAACTGTGGCACTCCATAATTGAGGCAAATGAAATCAGCAAGAGATAGTTTGTTTCAACATAAAAATTGCTCTATGTGAACAAGGAGAGAAAATCTGATCATATTCTTGCTTTTTTGATTTAGCTTCTTTTGTCCCACTCTTTTCCTATGGAATAAGAGTATGTTTTTATAGAAAAGATGAATTGTTCTTAGGGAAAGAAGGTCTACATGGCCATAAAAGCTAGGTAATAAATTTACTTTAAAGCATCAGCTCCTAAAGAATGTTTGCATAGTAAAGTATGGACCAGGCCAACATACAGGCTTAAACATTTTCTCCTTGTTATCACCTCGTTAAGCTCCCCACATCTGAGCCATGCCTCCTACAGTCACAGGTATGGTGCCACTAATTAAGAAGAAGGGGCTCATTACCAATTCTCATTAACATCAATTGGAGTTTTAAAGCCAAATCCCTGGGCTGAAAATTTACCCCCTTACTGTTCAACACAGGTGAACGAATAAAATAATTTAAATGCCTGTATCATGGGGCAATGCAAATGTGCTCTCCAAGGATGAACAAATTGCTTACTGCAGTCTGGCACTCATCCTTGTTATTTGTTGTTAGGTGCCGTTGAGTCGGTATCCGACTCATAGCGACCCTCATAGGGTTTTCAATGGCTATTTCGGGATTGCCTTGGGAGTGGATTGCCAACATCCTATTGCTCAGTAAAAGGCAGGCAGAGGTTTGAAGAAAAACACTATTGGAAAGAGAGATGCTGATGGGGAAAAAGGAGCTGGGGACAGAAACTAACTGAATGTCCAAATTGTCATCTGAATATGTGTCATCTCCACTAAGAATATTTGGAAAAACAAAATCGACAAAGGATTGCCTGGAATAATATCTCAAAATTAAGTGATCAACAAATATTATTTGAATTAATGAATGAATAAATACTCACCAGCGTGTTTTAGCCTAGAATGCCCTGGATCATATTCCTTAGCCTTCTTCCATAATTATGTCTTATAAATGGCATTTTATATTATTTTATTGTGGGAGGCTCTTAAGACATTTCAAAATGCTTAATTTTGTGAAAAGTTAACATGTGTTGCTTTGGTTGCTTTAAGAGAGCTGTTCTGCAGTTTATTGAAGTATAAGCCATATAGAAATGTCTCCTTGGAAAAGTGAAAGTAATCT
This sequence comes from Pedetes capensis, assembly GCA_007922755.1. Taxonomy (NCBI): domain Eukaryota; kingdom Metazoa; phylum Chordata; class Mammalia; order Rodentia; family Pedetidae; genus Pedetes; species Pedetes capensis. The sequence goes on along the minus strand of VMDO01016698.1, from coordinate 44,671 downwards.
TCCTTTGTGTCAGATAATACTTTCTCTCCTTTGTAAATCCAGAGGCTAGCCAATTTTTAAACTAAATTTCTGCTTTCCCTTACAATTTTCCTTCCTCACCCCTAATATGAACAATACCCAGAAATATTTTTGAGACAAATGTTTGCCCCCAAACTGTATGCATGTTACATATTTTTTCTGGTTTTATAGAATAATGAGTTACATGACAGATTCTTCCATAAATTGTCCATATTTGGATCACATTAATGATGTGTAATGTGACTAGTCTCTACCCAAAATATAAAGACTTTACAAATTGTTCTTGAGTGTCAGATTCATGATGTTACTGTCAATAAAAGTTACAAAGTCATAGAACATTGTACCTGGAAGGAGCCTTTAAAGTCATGTAGTTAAATCCTCACATTCTGCCTTTAAATTCCAAAAAGTTTAGTTGACTTTTCCAAGCTCACAGGTTCATAGGACCCTATGTAGAATTTTGGTCTCTTGATCCGGATATCAGCCCTGCTATTAATAGCTGACTCAGGCATCACTCCTTCATCCAAGCTATCTTCTTGCACACTCCAAAGTTGTTTCAAATTTGTCATTAATGAGAGTAAAAGAAACCCTGAAAGAAATATTCTTCTGAATATATGAGAAGATCACTTCTTTTACTTTAGATAGACTTGCCTTACCACCTTATAAGCACTAACTTTCCATCTTTTCACCTGCTTAAAGATTGAAAGACAGTGATAATAGATGTATAAATGTATCATGGGATGAATAAATTGTGTGAGTTAGAGAAGAGAAAATGAATGTGTTCGTGAAAGCGCGAGCACATCAATCAGTGGTTGCATGGTGTTTGCACCAGTGTGTCCAGAGGACACCTTATCAATCAATCATTCAGGAAGTTTCCTCTAGCTTTCAGAAGGAAAAAATGATTTGACATTAAATTGTTACAGAGAAAGCCTAGTGTTTAAAGTCATTCAAGAGACTCTTCTAGATCCCAGAGGGGAGAAAAGAGTAGAAGAGTAGCAAAATGCCATAGAAAGCCATAATTTAGAATATTTAAATGTTGATTTTGTTATGAATCATTCTGATTTTACATTGACTCAAAAGCATTAATTAATATCATTTGGTGCATCCCACTCTTACTTGAGCATAAAAATTTGACATTTGTATAGAGCTTCTGCCTTCAAGGAGCTTAAAAACTAAAAATGTTTTGTCTTCAAATCTTTCAACACTATATTGAATTATAAACCAATACTGTTGTTTATCTTGAGCATTAAACATCCAAACATTTACAGAGAATATTTCAATTTCATGAATCATCCAAGAAATAATTATTTGTCTCTTGCAAAATACTATATTAACTGCTGCCTTGAAGTAGCTTATATACTGGTAAGGCAAATAAAAATAGTCTGTAAATAATTATGATGCAAAATAGAAAGGAGTTAAGTGACAGAATTGTAGAAGCAACATTGTCTATTCCAAAACTTCCAAGGAGATAAAGAGAACCACAAAAAATATGAATAGGTTTGTCCAAATAATCTCATTGCTGAGTGGCAGATCTGAGAATTGGCTCCTCAAGTGGCTCAGTTTTCAGTAGTATTGGCTCCTGAAGGTGGTGTATCATTTGCATAGGTTTTTTTCTTTCTTTTTTTTATTAGAAATTTTTAATGTACATCATAATGTGATTCATTTTGACATGCTTTTCGTTGTGACAATTTTCATATACGCAATTTGATAAGCATTATTCATATAGGTCATTTGCATAGTTGATTAAAGCTGGAAGCATATTGAAATGGTGTAATAAAATGTTGCCCAGTAGTGAAGAAAGGCAGCTACTGCCAGTAAAGTGATTTTGTGAGCAGAAGGTAATTCCTGACATATAGTCTTGACAGCAAGTCTTTACTGCTAAATGGTCATTCTTTCTATGTTGGATTTTCAAATCGTGAAACTGGGAGAAACTCTATGTGAGGATTACCATCAAAATGAAATCACAGAGAAAAGTTGAAGTGGTCAAACAATACCTTATGTACCCATTCCAACCAGAAAAAAAGCAGCAGCATTCATAATGAACAATATGACATCTATAGCTTAAAAGATGCTATTAGTATTGAAGTCAAAATCATGAACTTGAATACTGAATAGATAAGGTTTAAATTCTACCCCTGCCATTTGTTAGCTTAACTACATAACCAAGGATTTTCCTTTCTCATCTGTAAAAAAAAATGAATGTTGCAATAAGATGATGGTTATTATTGCTTCCCTTCACTTTACTCATTTATCACTCTTGAAACAGAACAACCATTTGCTGAAAAAGCTGATCTCTTATCATACTTCATGTTGTAGTTTGCTAGAGACTCATCTGTAGCCTCCTACTGGCTTGTAATGGGCTGGGATTTAGCTCAGTGGGTAGAGCGCTGCGCTGCAGTCTCTGAGGAACCGAGTTCAATTCCCAGCACCGCAAAATGGGAGAAGGGCCTGGCAATCCACTCCCAAGGCAACCCCGAAGCACTCAGCCATTGAAAACCCTATGAGGGTCGCTATGAGTCGGATACCGACTCGATGGCACCTAACAACAACAACAACAACTGGCTTGTAAACTAGTTTGGGACACAAATCTCTTTAAATTCTCTTAGTGCCTGAACAGTACTAAACACAGAAGAATCAATTGAAAACTGACTATTGGTTTGAATTTTATGGATTATGACAAAGAAGCTAACAGGACCTAGGCCATATGAACAATCTATAAATTCTGATGGCTGGTTAGTATTTTGATTAACATTCAGCCCATTAATAATCTCCTAATCTCATGCATTTTCTACTATCACCACTACTAAAGATACCTCTCATTTGTCAAGAGCTAACTAAAACTTTTCTATGTGTTAACTCATAGTCCTAATAACCACTCTGTACAGAACATATTTTAATCTCATATTTTAATCTCATTTTACGAACATTTTAATCTCATCGGTAGATTACCACTGTAATATACATAAATAGTAGATATCTGACTATCTACAACACTTAAGGTTTTCTACCATATGATCACAGTGTGGCAAATTCCTTTAAGAGATTCCATAGTCCATAATTATTATTCTTATAGCTATCCAGGAGCTCGGATTTAGCTCAGTTGGTAGAGCACTGCGCTGCAGTCTCAGAGGTCCCAAGTTTGATTCCCAGCACCGCAAAAATGGGAGAAGGCAATCCCAAGGCAATCCCAAAACAGTCAGCCATTGAAAACCCTATGAGGGTCGCTATGAGTTGGATACCGACTCGATGGTACCTAACAACAATAACAATAGCTATCCAAAATTATTGCTATGAAAAATTTCAGTAAAATTCAACTTGAAGCTTCTTACTTTTTTGACCACTTATGTTGACCTAGAATTCAACTTTATAGAGTCATAAATCTTGTAATAAAGACTTAATATGTTACATCTCATAAATGTATTAAGATTAATAACAAAATTTAAAGCCAGAACACTGTGGTTCTTATATAAATAGTAGATTAGAAAGTGCTTAGTTGTTTTATTACATTTTATCACACCACATATCAAGCTAAGCATATGCAATACATTGTATATTCTGGAGAATACTCACAGATTCATAGCTGGATTTTTGGTAGAAGGAGTCTGTAAAATTTCAGTGCAGCCTATTTTCTCTTGAGCCAATACAAATTAGGCAAAGGAGAAACTTCTCCTCATAATTCTACCATTTTTATTGGACCCTTTCTGCCAATTGGTTGACCTTTGTTTACACATTGAAGAGGTTCTTTCAGAATCAGGCTCTGAGCTAAAGATTTGGGTACAAATGTTTATGAGGGGTGTTCAGAGGAGGAAAGGGAAAGAAGCTTGGCACAGTGCAGCCTAGAATGAAAGCCGTCCTACAGAGGAACTCTGGAATAGATATCACACTAAAAAAACAAAACAAGGGAACTGGGCCTTCCTACTCCTAGAGTATACAGTCACTGGGAAATGCCCAGGCTCTCGGCTACCTGTGGGCCACATATTCCCTGTAGCCCAAGGAAGTGTTTTTGTTACATCAAAGGGAATTGAGTGCACAGAAATGGTAAAAATGCTATTGGACAGAGTGCTGACATTGTATACTCTAGGTTGTCTCCTGGATACCAGAGATGGAAGAAGAGCCTGGCTTAAGATCTAGGTTTTCCTTGACATCAGTTAAGAATACTTTGATTTCAGGATAAAGAAACTGAATATGTCTCTCAGTATATGTACCTTGATCCAATGTTCATACAATATCATGAATTTGCATCTCTCAGCTCTGCTTCATATGGGATTACTCCATCCTGATATGACCACCTAGCAGCTCTGGTCTCTCTTGTCACTACCACAGCAGCCCCAGATTCATGTACTTATACCTCCAAGCACAAATAGAAAAGAGGGAATCCATATCCTAATTTAATCAAGAAAAACACTGAGCTACTTACCTTGATACTTAGATCACATGCTCCATTCTATTCGAATTGATAAGGTCATAGAAATGCAATGTGTTCATTTATGTCAGCCGTTTACATATCAGTTCATAAATGGCTTAAATCCATGAGTGGAATCAATATTATTCAAATATCATGGTTTAGACATTCAGGATACTATTAGGAAGAAGAAAGTATACTGGAACAGAAATTCACAAATAGCTTCTAATCTTTTATTAATTACTATAAATTTAGGTTGATTGCATTCTGAACTTAATTAATTTCAAGCTATGGATATGGCAGTGTTTGAGCTAACTTGTAAACCCTGTTGAAATTATCAGAATTAGTTTGAGTGAAAGGAAGGACAAGGAATTTCCAGAAGGTATTACATGGTATAAAGCATAGGATATACCACTCCAATGTCACCTCATCACCCTACTCTTACAAACAAATTAAAAAATTCTTACCAGCATACTCACTCTATTGGGACAGAGGTTTGTCATTAAACACAACATTTTAATTAGATGTCTAAGGAATTTCCCATAAGCCCAATCTGAGGCTTAGTACCTTAGACACATGAACATCTCCTAATCATTCCTTCCATTCAACCACTCAGTAAATATTAAGTACCTACAATATAACAGGTGGGCTGGGGTTTAGCTCAGTGGGTAGCGGGTTGCTCTGCACTCTCTGAGGACCCAGGTTCCATCCCCAGTTCTGCAAAAACAGAAGGAGGCAGCAGACTACTCCTGAAGCAATCCTGAAACAATCAGCCATTGAAAATCCTATGAGGATTGCTGTGACTTGGACTGACTCTATGGCACCTAACAACAACAAATAATAACAGGTTCTCTTCTGTGCACTAGTAGTACAGTGTTGAAGGAAACATAGTTGGCACCTGTTGTCATGGGAGATAAAACACAATACCAGATAGTTAAATAAATACACAAGCTATCTTTAGAAAATGATATATACTATAAAGAAAATAAAACAGAATGAACTCAAGTTTGGGTAAACAGAGCATTTATCTGAAGTGGGATCTGAAGAGTATTCCTTATTTATATTTAATCCACATGTAACTAGAAATTCTATGTTTTTTTGAAACACTAAGTAATCTGAGGCCCGCAGCAGTACCATGGTAGCATCTGATCCCATCAGATCTCAGAAGCTAAGCAGGGTAGGGCCAGGTTAGTACTTGGATAGGAGACTGACTGGGAACACCAGGTGCTATAGGCTTGGGAGAAGGACCTAGCATCCCACTCCCCAAAAACAATCAGCCATTGGAAACCCTATGAATAGCAGAGAAGCATGACAATAGTGTTCTACCTGTTGTACATAGGGTCGCTATGAGTTAGACACTGACTCGATGGCACCTAACAACAACAACAATAATCTGAAAAATATCCCCAAATATACAATCAGATTTTTTTTAGAAAAAGACAAAATTATCCTTTAAAATGTGTGGCTGAACTCATAAGGAAGAAAAAATAACAAGAGGATAAAATGGAGAAGAAATGGATAAACTGAAGCCAAAACAAGGGAAAATAATTGCTGATCACAATATCAAAATGCATGTGTTCGAATGCCCACTTAGAAACAGAAACCATAACTTTAAAGCTCACAAAATGGAGAGCAGGATCTAAAGCTTCTCTATAAGTCAGGACTTTGGAAAGGATAGAATCTCCATGGAAAGACAGACCACGAAAATATGTTCACCAACTAAAAAAGACAAGAAATGTGTCTATCTTGGCTCAAGCCCTGAGTGGAAGCAAAATAAAACACATTCTCCTGGAAATTCAAACACGTTAAGCTTTCCCACAAACAAATATGGACTTGTGACTCTGGAAAACCTAAGGAGATACATTAATTTTAAGTAGTCCCAAATTAGTAAATTGATAGTGAGAAGCTTCTGGCAGAATAAAATACCCATTCCCTCTGAAGAAATATACTCTGAATCCAGACCTTGCACAAAGCCAGGATGACCATTAGTTTACTGTCGCAGACAGCAGAATGCAGGGAGAAATGAGTCACTGTAGGAAGAGTCAACAGAATCACAGAAACAAGAAGTGAGCCAATTTTTAAAAAGGGAAAACAAACAGCATAGTTAGAACCTCAGAAACTTCTTAAAAGAAAAAAATAGAACATAAGAAATATATTAAAAACGCTAAGAGTATCCAGGTATGGTAATGTATTCCTGTAATCACAGCTACTCAGGAGGCTGAGGCAGAAGGATTGCAAGTTCAAGCCCAGCCTGGGCAACTTAGAGAAAGACCTTGTCTCAAAATATATGTATTTTTTTTAAAGGGAGGAGGTAACTCAGTGGTTCGAGCACTTACTTTGGATGTGTAGTGCTCTGGGTTCAATCCCCAGTCCTGAAAAAAGAAAATCTGAGGACTAAACAGAAGATTAGCTACAATTGAAAGAAAGAATGAGCAAATTGAAATATAGAGATTTGAAGTAACTAACTACACTGAAGCACAGCACGACAAAGTTATGGTTGATATAAGACAAAGGTTAAAAACATGAAAGATAGAAACAGGTATCTCTGACATACGTCCAAACGGTGCTCTGGGGAAAAAAAAAAGACTAAGGAGAAGGAAGTAAGAGCAGTACTGAATGAGATCGCTGAAGAATTGAGGAAAAGATTTTCATGCAGAATAAATAAATCTACACATAGTCAGATGATGTTATACACCCAGAGAAAAGATAACAAGAAGATTTTAAAAGAAAATTCTACTGATGAGAGTATACATTGATCAACCCTTCCAAAGGACAATTTCAAAATATTTATCCTGATTAAAGAGTTCATATCCATATGATGGGGAAGGGGACTGGTGAGAGGGAGTGGATGAAGGGGAGGTAGGGAAGGGGAGGGGGAAACAATAGAGAGGGGAAAAGAAGAGAAAAATGCAAAATACAGGATGCAACTCTATAAAAATACAAAAAAGTGAAGAAAAAGGGAAGGAAAAAATCAGGGTATAACTTATGGTTCCATATAACTGTCATATGTTAATTAAAATTCTTTTATTTTCTTATTTTTTTCTCTTTTTGGCTTTTTTATTCATTTTTTTCTGTAAAATGTTTAAGGACATGGAAGTGTAAGCAATACTGATTTGAGAGTTGCATAATGGATATAAAAGCTGACTTATTACCCTGTACTCTACTAACATGTATAAATAAAATACTAATAATTTAAAAATTGGGGAAAGGAGGGGGAGGAGGAGGAAAATAATGTAGAGAGGCAAAGAAGGAGATGAAATCTGAAAATATAGGATGCAACTGTATGAATACATGGAAAAATAAGGGAAAGGAAAGAAATTAATGACAATATAACCCATGATTGTATATGATTTTCATTACATATTAATTAAAATTTCTGCTTTTTTCTTTTCTTCTGTATACTGTTCTCTAAAATACGTAAGATGATGAATGTGTAAGCAAAAGTAACTTAATAGTTACATAATGGATATAGCAAGTGACTTATTACCCTGTAACCCATCAACAGTTATAAATAAAATTAAATTAAAAAGGTAAGCAGGGTGCAGTGGCGCATGCCTGTAATCCCAGCGGCTTGGGAGGCAGAGGCAGGAGGATCCCAAGTTCGAGACCAGAGGCAGTCTGCATAACTTAATGAGACCCTGTCTCAAAAGTAAAAAAATGGGCTGGGGGTACAGCTCAGTGGTCCAGCACTTGCAAAGCATGCAGGCATGAGGCCCTGGATTCAACCCCTAGTACTGCCAAAAAAAAAAAAAATAAAAAGTAAGCGGGGCTCAGTGGCACATGCCTGTAATCCCGGTGGCTCAGGAGGCAGAGGCAGGAGGATCACAAGTTCTAGACCAGAGGCAGTCTGAGTAATTTGAGACTCTGTCTCAAAAAGTAAAAGAGTGGGCTGGGGGTGCAGCTCAGTGGTACAGCACTTGCAAAGCATGCAAGCACGAGGACCTGGCTTCAACCCCCAGCACCGCAATAAATAAAATAAATAAATAAATAAATAAATAAATAAATAAGTAAAATAAGAAAGGTAATAAAAATCTAGTAAAAATATATTGTTCTACATTAGTAAAATTACATGAGTTTTAACAAATAAATATAAAGAACTGTATACCATAAAAAATTTTAAGCAAAAAAAAAAAAAATGTTCATATCCTTTTAACTTGTGATTCTCCTTTTAGGAGTTAATCCTAAGGAGTTAATCAGCAGCAATTTAACTATCCAGTTGTAGGAATATAATAAATAAATCATAACATAATAATATCTTGGGATATCATGCAGCATTAAAAATGTTATTATATGTATATATCCACATTTATTGACCAATTTGTCAATGAATAAAGCAGATAGCAGTATAGTATATGTCATATAGTCCTATTCATATAAAGTTATATATATGTTTATGTTTATATTTAGGCTGCCTTATTATATTGCTCAATGTGGGTACATATAAATAAAAATAAGCATATAAATAAAAGCATAAATAAAAAAGGACATTGGAATGGTCTAAAAGATTGAAAATGGTTATTTCTGGATATTGTGATTTCAGAGAAATCACAAATGATGTAGATATATCAAGTAGACAGGGAACCCATCCTGAAGAAGCCCTTAATGTCCAAAGCTGAAATAATTTTAGCAACAAAATCCAAAGTATAAAATAAATATTCATTAATCCATATTAATATAATTAATTCCCTCCTCTCAAGTATGGTCTGGACTGACTTCATTTCAAGAAGTCAAATATGAAAAGGGAGCAATTGTATCTGTATAGTAAGGAAATCTAGAGAAGACTGTCTTAAATGATCAAAGTTAGCATCACCAGTAATAAGTTATGTCCACTGTGTCACATGATTGAATGTGATGAAGACACTTCACCTCTGTTGTACTGTATTGTCCTGAAACTCAGAGTCTATTCTTGAGTGAACATTATTTAAACTCAAACTGGGGGATATTATACAAAATACCTGGCCAATGTGCCACAGAATTTTCAAGGTCATGGAAAGTAAGGAAAGATTGAGAATGTTTCACAGACCAGAGGAAACTAAGGAGACACTATGACTGGATGTGATATGGTATACTGGATGCGATCCCAGAATAAAATGGGACCTTAGTGGAGAGACTGATAAAATATAAACACTGTCTAGAGTTTAGTTAACAGCACAGTACATGATAAATGTATCATGGTAATTTTAAGATGTTAACATTCAGAGAAACTGGTTAAGGGATATATAGGATATCACTGTATTATCTTTGTAACTTTTTTGGAAATCCAAAGTAAATCCAAAATTAAAAAAACTTTAAAAAAATAAATCCACTACATATTTTTTAGAATGGCTAAAATCCAAAACATTGACAACACCAAATGTTGGTGAGGATGTAGAGTAAGGGGAATTCTTACTCATTTGCAATGGGAATTCAAAATGGTAAGGCCAGTTTGGAAGACAGTTTGGCAGTTTCTTACAAAACTGAATATTTTCTTACCATTCTACAGCTAATTGCCCTCCTTGCCATTTATACAAATGAGTTGAAAACTTACAGCCACAAAAAAACCATCAGTATTTATGGAAGCTTTGTTAATAATTGCTAAAAATCAGAAGCAATCAAGATATACTTCAATAGATGAGTGAATAAACAAATTTCAGTTCATTTCAACCAATGGAGCATTATTCAATGCTAAAATGAACTATCAAGCCATGATAAGATATGGATGAACCTTAAATCAGCATTGCTAAAAGAAGCCAATCTGAAAATGCTACATGTTATGTGATTCCAGCGATTCTAGAGTTCTAGAGGAGTTCTAGAGGTGGAAGGGAGGAATAAATAGGTAGAGCACAGGGAATTTTTTCACTGCAGTAAAACTATTTTGTAAGGGACTGTAATATTGAGTGTGTGCCATTTATACATTGCCAGAACCCACAGAGTATTCAACACAAAAAGTTATTCAAGCTGTAGACTTAGTTAATAATGAAATATCAGTATTGGCTCATCAGTTGTAACAAATCTAGTCCAATATGTTAATAGGGTAAACTAGGGGTAGGACTGGAGGAGGGATGTGTGAACTATACATTTTCTATTCCATTTTTCTGTAACACTAAAAGTGCACCTCAAATGAAGTCATCTTTTTTAGAACAGTCAAATTATAAAAGAAAAAAATTTGAAGATAGATATATATGATAGAGCAAATATAAAATATTAATGGTGGTTGTATATATAGATGCTCGCTGCAAAACTCTATTTTGCCCTGGGATTTACATTTTTCATAATAGATGTGGGAAAAAAGATACTGTGGGTAATAGTAGGAGAAAGAGTAGCATAGCAAGGTCCAAAAGAACCTATGAGATTTAATTCTAATTCCATTATAGATTTCTCATAAGACTGTTTTAAAAAAAGTAAGTTAACTACTTCAGTTACTAAATTATGAAACTAAATTTTTTGTCTTGAAAACCAAGTCTATATAAAAATTGCCTTATTGTTTTAGAAATACATCTAGATATTAACTGAGCGTTGTCTCATCAGCAGAAGAATCTGAGTAGTGCATTGTAGTTATTTAAACAATACTGATGACATGATAGTAGAATCTGAATATCTAATGGCCCAGACTCTGTCAGTTGTTCGTATTATGATGTAGCACTGTTTTATTTACCATCCCCAAACATATTCTTTTATTACTCACTAAAGCATGACAATAATTCCAGTTTTGAATGGTTCATATTTCTCTTTATGAATCTAAATACACAGAATGTTTGTTCTGTTTTCAGTCACCACATTGCATAAAAATAGTGTATCAAAAATAGTATGACATATTTGCATATTTATCTGTAATATAAGCCTCATGAAGTTATTGCAGATACACAGCTATTGCATTTTAACTGTTTTTAAAAAGAACCATCTTTCCTTTCCTATGTGAAATACGTACCTTTTCAGTCAGAGCCAAAGGAGTTGCAAACTTATTCTCAGAGAATTATAAATTTTTAGTCACTGTGCCCAAATGATAAATTTTTAACCTAGAAGAATAAACTTGTTTCTTTGCCAAGTCAGATATCATACATTGTAAGCAGAAAGTAACTTAGGAAGCTCCTACAAATTATGGCTGTACTTCAGCATAGAACGTTTACCTCCTCTACAGAGCATGTGAAAGAATGCTGCTTTGTATGGACCCCTCACAACACAGAACAGTCCACTTTGCCACTTCAGATGATAGTTTCTCTTGTAACAATCATTTTCTTTTGAAAACATTTTTCATTTTTTCATGAAAGCTAGTAGTAACATCTTTCTTTTTAATTAAAAAGGAAACTTTCTACCCACAGTACGCCAACTACTATCATCTCAGTAGTTGCCACAGAGATACCCAAATTGAAAAGTATTATATTCAATTTCATTATTTTGTCTAGAATTTTAATGGGGACTCCTTTTATTTTAAGAAAACATATATGTTTTCTCAACACAGTGATTGTGTCATGTTCAGTTGATTATTACATAATTCAAATGAACATCAGAAGTGTTCATTTTAGACAGTGAATTACACTGCTTGAGGTTTTCTTTTTTAAGCTTTTAAGCTTAGTTGAATCACAGCTGTAACATTTCATAGTTCAATTTCACTATGTTAACTAAATAAGATGGTCCTAAAGAGTGAGCATTACCATATATTAAATGTTTGCCACTTTGCAGCATTAATTCAGTTTTTTTAAAAAAAGAAAACAAAAAAAGATGATTTCTGTCTAACTTAATCAGCAAGAGGTCTTTATTGCCCTAAGTACTAATTGATTAGTTTCTCATTAAGGTCAAAAGTACACTTGGCTGACCAGAGGCAGCCAATTAGCAAATTGTCAGCCATGCTTATTTACATTGACTAAACATAATGGTAATTATTTGACTGCCGAGTCAGAAGGTCACTGAATCTTTTGTGATCTTTGCCCCTCAAAAGGGCAATAGTCATTCAGACACCAGAATGCATTCATAACAAAGATTTAGCTTATTACTTATTGACTTAAATCACTCTTAGAAACAGGTGTTTCATTCTCTTTGAACAAATAATATATCATTTCTTTGTGAAACACTTGAGGTTCAGTCGAAATCCTGTGGTTGATAGTGTCTGGGGATTTTTGTTTAGCAAACAGCTTGCACCTGAAACTCTAAATAGCTTTTTAAAGAGCAGGCTGATCCAACAATTATATCCCTTTGCAATATAGTCTTTTCTCCTGCTATGTGGCTTTGTTGTAACGGTAGGAAATTGGGCTCAAACGTGCTAAAATGACTCTGGAACAGTCTCGAAGCTCAGGGTTAGAAGCATATTTGAGTTGCACCTTCAGTAAGACATTGTTATGTCTTTTGAATACCTGCTGCTAACATGGGAGAATGGAAATTTGCTATTGAATAAACAGAAAATGAAAATGCAAGTTTACTCATAAACCAGTGATCTATTTTCCCAGTGATTTTTATCATCTTAAAGAATTACACCTAATTTATATGGCGGTGATATAACTAGTTAAATTTGTTAGCATTTTATTTCATTTTCTGTAAATCTTCTCTTACTGAAATTAAACAAAATTACCTGTGTGTGTGTGTGACAGGGTTCACTATATATCCCAGGCTGGCCTTGAAGTCATGATCCTCCTATCTCTGCCTCCAGGTGCTGGGATTACAGGCATGCACCACCCCATCCAGCATCTCTTATTTTTTTTTTTCATTGTTTCAACTATCACTGATGATTCCATGAACTAAATTTTAAGGAGAAAAAACTTTTATCTAGCATATCACTTTAAGTCATGCCTATAGGTGAAACTAGAAACCCATGAGTCATCCTAGCTTCTTTACACTCTGCCCTTACTAAATATGCATCTCATCAAAAATCAGTCCATCAGTTCTACTTACTGAATATCATCAAAGACCTAAGTGCCCTCCAATTCAGTTCAGTGCATGGCACATATAAGCACTTAGTAAAAACTTACTGAATAAATGAGTGACTGTAATTAGGTTTATGGTACATCTCAATGTATGTAAATGTAAATGTAAATGTTTATTTACATCTAAATGTAAACTTTTGATAGAATCTTAATTTGCTTTGATTTAAGAACTGATTGAATTAAACTTTTTAGTAGTATTAAATTATTAATTAGTACTTTTGAGACTATTATAAGAGACAAGAAATTTTAATTCAGCCATGTAACTAAACCAACAGTACTGAATATGAAAGCAGAATGAAAATTGAAGGAAAAATTTACTACCATAATTCTTAAGTAATTAAGCTACCAAGTATGTAAAGAAAATAAAACCATATACTATCAAAACATTTTCTTTGTTTGGGGACTCATATAATTTTCAAATGATTAACATTAGAGATTAATAGCTAATGTTTATATATTATTTACTAAGTACCATATATATTACTGTGTGTGCATATGTGTATCACATACACACAAAAAATGTATACACATATTAATAGATATTATCTATGTATTACTTTTCAAAGTTGAATTGAATTATGATAGCAATGTGTAGCATAATGTTCACTCAAAAGATGATGTTAATCAAATGCATGTTAGTCCCACCATGCATACAATGCATTCTTTAAAAAGAAAAATGGAAACTTTTCATCCCCAAATGTATATACACTTTTGGCACCCTCTGTATATTACTTTAGTCCTATTAACAACTACATAATGTAAATATCATTATTACCATTTGTAGATTAGAAAACTGGCTTCACAGGGTAACTTGTCCAAAGGCACATAACACAGACTTGGTGGCTCTAATCTCAGGCTGTATCTTCCATACTAATCTGGTACTTAAATTGGCATGCTTCTTTAAAATTCTAGAAAAGGTATCTAACATGCTTCTGAAATGTCACTAAATTTATAGAAATGCCTCATATTCAATATTGGAATGCAAGTAGGGACAAACAGTAGAATCAAGGATGAGACAGTGATAGGGAAATTAAAGGTAATATGATTTAGTAAGACTGCATGGGCTTTGACCTCATCCCACCCAATACTTATATCCCAGGTCTGTTGTGTGCTACCTGTGTCAGTGAGTTACTTGACCTCTCCAAGTTCCAGTGTACTGTCTTTAAAATAGAAATAGATAATCCTAAGAGTGGATTTGTGATCATCAAATGAGATAGTCCAGGTAAAATGCCTCACACAGTAACAGACACATTACAATAGCTCAGTAAATGTTAGCTGTTATTAAGAAACATTTTCCATCAAAATGAATGGTTTAAGTTATATGTACTTCTTTATCTTTTGTTGGATCTGTGTGCTCTGGTATGGTGAAGGCCATAGGACCTGTATATTACTCTGACATCTAGACAATAAAATTGGGTGAATGATATCTAAATATTTAAGTTTATTATGAACTCTTGATTTTTGACAGTCTCTACCAAGCTGTTAAATGGCACAGAGTATCCTTTGCAGAGTAAGCTATTCCTGGTGCCTTGTGATGCTTCTCAAACATGCCATGAATGGCATTTACCTCTTTGGTGAATTACCACCTAAGCTGGCATTATGACAATTCACAAACTAAATTCACAGGACTTGCTTTCTGGAGCACCAAACTCCATTTGCTCTTTTAAGGTTTCATTGTGTCAGAACTATGAGGAGGTTGTTGACATTGTTGTTGTTGTTGTTGTTGTTGTTGTTGTTGTTGTTTGTTGTTAGGTGTCATTGAGTCAAGTCCAATCCATAGCAACCATATATAAAACAGTCAAAATATTACTTGACACTGTGCCATGCCTGGCACTATTATCAATGCTTCTCTACTATTTATAGGGTTTTCAATGGCTGATGGTTGTGGGAGTGGGCTGCTGGGTCCTGCTCCTAAGCCTATAGCATCTAGTATTCCCAAGCAGTCTCCCGTCCAAGGACTAGCCAGGCACAACTCTGCTCAGCTTCTGAGATCTGACATCTAGTGCTAAAGAAATCCTGTGAAAGAAAAATCTCTCATGTACATCAATCCTCTGTCTCTTCTGCTTTGTTTCCACCTCATGGTTGAGAACCCCTGAGATTAAAGAATAGGAAACTTCTCATCTCCCACCTTATCTTGGGCCCTTTCTCCTGCTGATAGGAAGAAAATATGTTCGTATTCAATTAATAATAATTCTTTTAAAATGCTGTCCAATTTTTACTGTTTTCTTTCTTACATACAAAATAGGGATTGAGCTGAGACTTCTGGTTAAAATGGTGGATTAAAGGAAGCCTCATGTGATGTGATAAAACCAAGGAGGTAGAATAGGGAGGAATGGAGTCTTCCATAGAAAGAAGGTCTGGAGAAGCACAGAAACCACAAGAAGACTGTTGGATGGTCCAAGGTAGCAGAACAGAGCTGACCAGTAAGAACAACTGATCAGGACACATCTCCAAATGCAGCTTCCAGTGAAGGAGGGGAAATGGAGCCCCCATCCAAAAAGATGCACAAATCACAAATGAGAAACACAAGAAACATGAAAAAGCAGGCAACACATCTCGAAAAGACCATGATTCTTTAACCAGTGAATCTAAAGATACTGAAACAGTTGAAATGTCAGATGAAGAGTTTAAAAGTATACTTATAAAAATAATTGATGACTTCAAAGAGGACACAAACAAGCAAATGAACAAAGTAAAGAAATTGATATAAGACCTAGGTCAGAAAGTCAACAATGTAGAAGACAAAGTCGGCAAAATGCATGAGAAATTCAGCAAATAAATTGAGAGTTTGAAAAAAAATTGTTTTGGGGCCGGGCGTGGTGGCACATGCCTGTAATCCCAGCGGCTCAGGAGGCGGAGGCAGGAGGATCGCAAGTTCGAGACCAGAGGCAGCCTGCATAACTTAGTGAGACCCTGTCTCAAAAAGTAAAAAAATGGACTCAGGTGCAGCTCAGTGGTCCAGCACTTGCAGAGCATGCAGGGGCGAGGCCCTGGGTTCAACCCCAGTAAAAAATAAATAAATAAATAAATAAATAAATAAATAAATAAATAAATAAAATTGTTTTGGAAATGAAGACCTCAGTAAGCCAAATAAAAAATCATGGTGGAAAGTATTACCAGTTGACTAGATGAAGCAGAAGATAAAGTATCATGGATGGAAGATAAAGTTGAGGAAATATCACATTTAGATATTAACAAAGAAAAAATAACTAAAAGAACATGACAACAATTTTCAAAAACCTTGGGACATTATCAAGAGACCAAAACTGAGGTTCCATGGAGTAGAAGGAGATGAAATAAATACTAAAAGCATAGAAAACTTATTCAGTGAAATTATAGCTGAAAATTTCCCAAATATGGGGAATGAAATGGACATCCAACCACAAGAGGCATTAGAACACCAAACAGACATGACCAGAAAAGAACCTCCCCATGATGTATAATAATTAAAAGATTACAGAATAAAGAAACAATATTAAAAGCTTCAGGAGAAAGACACAAACTCACTCACAAAGGAAAACTCAATAGAATTACATCAGATCTCTCAACATAAACCCTAATCTTTAGGAAAGGATGGAAAGATATACTCCAAGCTCTGAAAATAAATAATTGCCAACCAAAATTATTATATGCATTAAAGTTATTATTTAAAATTGGTATAGAAATAAAGACATTCCAAGACAAGCACACATGAAAGCAATACATGACCACCAAGCCTTCACTGTACAAGATACTTAAAGGAATCCTATACACTCAGGAGAAGGAAAGATAGTCTTCACTATGAGAGCACAGGAAGGAAAAAATTCATGGGTATAACAAACTAAAGAGAACTAGGAAAGAGTTATTCATGTCTAACTCAAAAAAATCAAATCTAGACTATAAATAAGAGAGAAAGAAAAGAACAAATACTTTATGAACCAACCAAGAAAACATAACCAGCAAATCCCTCTCAGTAATAAGCCTGAATATAAATGGTCTTCACTTTCCAATTAAAAAACATAGATTAGTCACCTGGATTAAAGAACAAAATCCAACAATTTGTTGTCCACAAGAAACACATCTCACTGGCCAGGCCAACAACAGACTGAAAATGAAAGGATGGAAATTGATATACCAAGCAACTGGAAGCCATGCAAAAGAAGGAGTACCCATCCTTATATCAGACTTAATGTAGACTGAAGTTAAAACCAGTCTGAAGAGACAAAGAAGGTCACAGCATATTAATAAAGGGAACAATTGACCAAGAAGGTATAACAATTGTAAATATGTATGTGCTAATTATAGGTGTGCCTACAGCCATACCACTGTGGCATCCTACCCCATCAGATCTCAGAAGCTAAACAGGGTTGGGCCTGGCTAGTACTTGGATGGGAGACCACCTGGGAAAACCACATGCTGTAGGTTTGGGAGAAGGACCCAGCAACCCACTTCCACACACACATTAAAAAAAAAAAAAAAACAGCCATTGAGAACCCTATGAAGAGCAGAGAAGCACTGACAATAGTGTTTCGTCTGTTGTACATAGAGTTGCTATAAGTTGGACATAACTTCGGCAGCACCTAACAACAATAACAACAAATATAGGTACATCCAACTTCATCTAAAAAATAATAAAACTACTAGACTGAAAGGGACATATAGGTCCAGATATAATAATAGTGAGTGACTTCAATATGCCACTATTATCAATAGATAGAACATCTAGACAAAAAATCAACAAAGAAACTTCAGAGTTAAACACCACAATAGATCAAATGGACTTAATAGATACACAGAATACTTTACCCAAAAGTTACAAATTGCATTTTCTTTCTCAGCAGTCCATGGAATTTTCTCCAAAATAGATCATATTTTAGGCCATAAATCAAATCTTTTTTTTTTATTGGAAATTTTTAATGTACACCTGTGATTCATTCTGACATGCTTTTCATTGTGGCATTTCCATATATGCATTTTGATGTACATTATTCATATAGGTGCCCCCTTACCCTCTTGTATGCTTGTCCCCCCACCCTCCCCATCTAAGTCTTCTCTATCATTTACTTGGTAATATTTTTCTATATGTCCTTGGGTTCCAGTTCTTTAAGATAAAAACTTTTCCTGTAGTGAACTTTGTTTTTATCTTGTCAGAACAATTGCATGCATTTTCTAGACCATTTATATTGACACCGTTCTTAGCTTTTTTTTTCATTTTATTTTGATCCAACCTTTGCATGGGATTTTTCCTTCTTATAATTTTGATTCAGCTCCCACATATGAGTGAGAACATGTGGTGTTTCTCTTTCTGAGCTTGTGTTCATTCACTTAAAATAATTTTCTCTAATTCCATCCATTTTGCTGTGAATGACTTTATTTCATTTTTCTTGATTGCTGAGTAGTATTCCATTGTATATATGTACCATAGTTTTTTAATCCATTCTTCTGTTGAGGGGCACTTTGGTTGATTCCATATCATTGCTATTGTGAAAAGTGCTGCATTGAACATGGAGATGCAGGTGTCTCAGTGGTATGATGACCCATCTTCCTTTGAGTAAATTCCCAGTAGTGGTATAGCTGGGTCATATGGTAGATCTATTTTCAGTTTTTTAAGATATCTCCATATTGATTTCCACAGTGGCTGGACCAATTTACAGCTCCACCAACAATGTAAGAGTGTTCCTTTTTCACTGCAACCTCACCAGCATTTGTTGTTATTTGTTTTATTGATCTTGGCCATTCTTACTGGTGTAAGATGAAATTTCAGAGTTGTTTTAATTTGTATTTCCCTAATGGCTAGGGATACTGAGCATTTTTTCATGTGTTTCATGGCTTTACAGACCTCTTCATTTGAGAACTGTCTACTCAGTTCCTTTGCCCATTTGTGTATTGGGTTATTTGTTTTGGGGGGGATTTTTTTTTGTTGAGTTCTTTATAAATCCTAGTAATTAGACCTTTATCTGATGTATAAAATGTGAAGATTTTTTCCATTCCATGGGGGTTTCCTTGACTCTATTAATTGTTTCTTTTGCTGTACAGAAGCTTTTTAATTTCATATAATCCCATTTATCTATTCTTGTTGCAATTTCTTGAGCAATTGGAGTCCTACTAAGGAAATACTTTCCTATCCCTATATGATGGAGTGTATTGACTATCTTGCCTTCTATAAGTTTTAAAGTTTCTGGTTTTATGTTGAGATCCTTTACCCATTTTGAGATAACTCTCATGTATATTGAGAGATGCAGGTCAGCTTTCATTTTTCTGCACACAGATGACCATGTTTCCCAGCACCATTTGTTGAAAAGGCTGCCCTTTTTCCAGTTTACTTGCTTTGCTCCTTTGTCGAAAATCAGGTGGCTATAGATGTGTTGAGGTATTTCTGAGTCTTCTATTCTGTTCCAGATGACTTAGGGCCTATTTTTGTGCCAGTACCAAGTGGTTTTTGCAACCACTGCTCAGTAGTATAGCTTGAAGTCAGGGATTGTGATTCCACCTGCATTAGTTTTGTAGCTTAAGAGTGTTTTGGCTATATGTGGTCTTTTGTGGTTCCATATGAATTTTTGAATCATTTTTTCTATATCTATAAAGTCAGTCAGTGGAATTTTAGTGGGTATTGCATTAAATCTATAGATTGCTTTAGGTAGGGTAGCCATTTTTACTATATTAATTCTCTCTATCCAGGAGCAGGGAAGGTCTTTCCGTTTCAGTGTCCTCTGCTATTTCTTTCTTTAATGTTTTGAAATTTTCCTTGTAGAAATCTGAAGGGTCTTTGGCATAGATCAAATCTTAACAAATACAGAAAAATTAAAATAATTTCATCCATCTTATCACACCATAATGGAATAAAACTAGAAATAAACAGAGAGAGAAATTACAGAAACTATACAAATACATAGAGAATAAACAATACACTCTTAAATAACCAATGGGTACTTGAACAAATCAGAAAGGAAATGTAAAAAATTTTAGAATCCAATGAAAATGAAAACACAACCTATCAGAACCTTTGGGACACAGCAAAGGCACTTCTAAGAGTGAAGTTTATAGCTATGACTGTCTACATGAAAATATTATAGCTTACATTAAAAAATTAGTGCTTACATTGAAAAAATTAGATCTGGCTAAAAATTAATGATGCATCTCAAGCTCTTAGAAAAATAAAAACAAACAAAACCCCAAACCAGTAGATAGAAAGAAATAATAAATATCAGGCACAAATCAATGAAATGGAGACTGAAAGAGCAATAAAAATAATTGATGAAACAAAGATTTGCTTCTTTGAAAAGATAAACAAGATTGACAAAGCCTTAGCCAAGCTAACTAAAGGAAAAAGACAGAAGACTCAAATTAAGAAAATTAGGGATGAAAAGGGGAACAATAAAACAGACAGATGTCAGTGAAATCCAGAGAATCATTAGTGGACACTTTGAAAAATTATATTCTAAAAAAACTAGAAAATTTAGATGAGATGGATAAATTCCTAGACACATATGATTTGCCAAAAATAAATCAAAGGGATATAAGCAACTTAAACAGACCTGTAATGAGCAGTGAGATCAAAGCAGTAATAGTCTTCTAACAAAGAAAAGCCCAGGACCAGGTGGATTCACTGCTAAATTATATAAGACCTTTAAGGAAAAATTAGGAGGAACAATCCTCAAATTATTCCACAAAGTACAAGTGGAAGGAATGCTACCACACTTATCCTCTAAAGCCTCTAAAGCATTACTCTTATAACAAAACCAGATATAGATATATCAAAAAAGGAAAATGAGAGACCAATATCCCTGATGAACCTAGATGAAAAATCTTTGATAAAATACTTGCAAATCAACTTCAACAACACATTAAAACCATCATACACTATGATCAAGTTGGTTTCATTCCAGGGATGCAAGGCTGATTCAACATGTGCAAAACAATAAACATAATACAGCACATAAATATACTCAGAAACAGAAATTACATGATCCTATCCAAAAACACAGAAAGGGCCTTTAACAAAGTTCAGCATCTATTTATGATAAAAGCCTTGAAGAAACTAGGAATTGGAGGAACATACCTCAACACAATAAAGGTAATATACAAAAAATCCTACAGCCAACATTGTACTAAACAGGGAAAAACTAAAGTATTTCCTCTAAAATCAGGAACAATACATGGGTGTCCATTGTCTCCACTGCTACTCAATGTAGTAATTGAACTATTAGCCATAGCAATAAGACAAGAGAAAGAAATAAAAGGGATCCAAATAGGAAAGGAAGAGGTCAAATTATCCTTATTTGCAGAAGACATGATCTGATACTTAAAAGACCCTAAAAATTTCACCAGAAAACTCTTAGAGCTGATAAACACTTTCAGCAAAGTAGGAAGATACAAAATTAACATACAAAAATCAGTAGTTTTTCTTTATGCCAACAATAACCAGGCAGAGAATGAAACCAAGAAAAATAATCCCATTCATAATAATTTCAAAATAAATAGAATACCTAGAAATAAAACTAACCAAGGAAGTGAAAGACTTCTACAATGAAAACTTAAAAACACTAAAGAAAAAGATTGAGGAAGACACCAGAAGGTGGAAATATCTCCCATTCTCATAGATTGGAAGAATTAATATTGTGAAAATGACTATATTACCAAAAGCAATCTATAGATTCAATGCAATTCCCATCAAAATCCCAATGACATTCTTCACAGAAATAGAGAAAACAATTGTAAAATTCATACAGAAGCACAAAAGACTCCCAATTGCTAAAGCAATGCTGAACAGAAAGAACAATATAGGGGCATCACAATTCTTGATTTCAAATTAAACTACAAAGTTATAGTAACAAAAACTGCATGGTACTGACACAAAAACAGACATGTAGACCAATAGAACAGAATAGAGGATCTGGAAATAAATTCATGCAGCTATAGCCAAAAAAATTTTGATAAAAGTGCCAAAAAATAAGTTGGAGAAAAGATACCCTCTTTGACAAATGGTGCTGGGAAAACTGGACACCCTCATGCAGATGATTTAAACTAGATTCCCCTCTCACCCTGTTCAAAATTAGTCAAAGACCTTATTGTAAAACCAGAAACTTTGAAACTTCTATAGGAAAACACAGGGAAAACACTTCAAGACATAGGCATAGGCAAGGACTTTCTGAATAGGAACCCAAAAGCATAGGAAACAATATTAAAAATTGACAAATGGGATTGCATGAAATTAAAAAGCTTTTGCACAGCAAAGGACATAATTATCAGAGTGAAGAGACAACCCACAGAATCGGAGAAAATCTTTGCCAACTATACATCAGATGGGATTAATATAGAGAATATATAAAGAGCTCAAAAAATTAAACACCAAAACAGCAAAATATTAAAACAAAAAATGTGCATAAGAACTGAACAGAGACTTCTTCAAAAAAAGGCATACAAATAGCCAAAAAAAAAAAAAAAATGAAAAAATGTTCAACATCCTTAGCCATCAGGGAAATGCAAATCAAAAGTACACTGGGATACCATCTCACTCTAGTCAGAATGGCTACCATCAACAAAACAAACATCAACAAATGCTGGCAAGGATGCAGGAAGAAATGAACCCTTATACACTGCTGGTGGGAATACAGATTGGTGCAGCCACTATGGAAATTAGTATGGAGATTCCTCAAGAAACTAAAAATAGAACTACCATATGACCCAGCTATCCTACTCTTAGATATGTATATCCAGAGGAATAGAAGTCAATATACCAGAGAGATACCTGCTCATCCATGTTTATCATGATGTTATTCACAATAACTAAGATATGGTATCAACCTAGGTGTCCATCAACAGATGAGTTGGATAAGGAAATTGTGGTATATATACACCATGAAGTTTTATTCATCCATAAAGAAAAACAAATTATGTCATTTGCTGGATGGAACTGGAGATTATCATTTTAAGCAAAATAAGCCAGACCCAGAAAGATAAACATCACATTTTCTCTCATATGTGGATGTTAGACTTCAATATATATTCATTATTAAAACATATAGATCATGAAAGCAGACAGGACCTAAGTAGGGAAAGATAATGGACTAAAGAAAAAGAAGAGGGGACAAAAGGGAAGGGCAATGGAGAAAAGAAATGAAATATGGCATATGTTGCCCTTATGACAAAATCAGGATGTACGTATATAGATATATATGCTCCAAAAAAAAAAAAAAAAAAAAAAAAAAAAAAAAAAAAAAAAAAAAAAAAAAAAAAAAAAAAAGACATACAAATAGAAAGGAGACCACTGGTGGGGAGGAAGGGGCTGGGGGAAGAGGATCATGAGAGGGAAGGGGGAAGTGAGCGTGAGCAGTGTACAATGAAATTCATGTATAGAAATGTCATAATGAGACACATTAAGTTGTACATTAAAAATTACCAATAAAAAAAAAAACAGAACAAAACCAAGATAGGTAGATAAGGCAGATTTTATTGCTTTTTCCCTTTTGTTGAGATGCTATAAAAGGTTGTACAGTCAGGCATACCGAGAAGAAACAAGGTGAATCCACCACACTGAAGGTATATTAGCACGTGCTTTGTCTACTAATTAAAAAACATTTATTGCTCATTTGCTATGTGCTCATAGCTAGGATCCCATGCTAGGTGTTGGGAATATCATCTTTGATTTTCCAGTCATTTTCACCTAAACTTAAGTAGAAAAGCTATACTGACTCACACTATTATATAAGATATAAAATATTAAAATAAAATTCAGCTTTTAATGCCATGTTAGACTCTTATTTAGATATCTTTGGCATGATTACAGTTTGCACTTAATGTTTGGTATGTAATTCTAATGAGGTTAAGTTTCTGTTTTTACATGTTTTGGCAGGCCAAGAACATTCTTTTATTGTATCCTACTGTTAAGTGTTCTGCCTGCAGTCATAGCACTGTGGCCTCTGGTCCTGGCAGACCTTGGAAGCTAAGCAGGGTCGGGCCTTGGTTCGTACTTGGATGGGAGACCACCTGGGAACACCAGATGCTGTAGGCTTGAAAGAAGGACCTGGCAACCCACTCCCCCAAATCAGTTAATCATTGAAAACCCTATGAATAACAGAGAAGCACTGACAATAGTGTTTCTCCTGTTTTACCTGTGGTTGCTATGAGTCACACACTGACTTGATGGCACCTAACAACAACATTAGGTGTACTAGCTCTCTTTTAATCAAATGTTTTTACTCTATAATAACAGCTGAAGTTGCCTAACATAGTTGTTACCTATTATCTATACCTCTGTGCTCATCTAAAATAAAGTATGACAGCATAGATTGCCTTTTCTAACCTTATTTCCCTGTCTGCTTTTACATGGTTTCCTGTAAATATCAGTGTTTGTTCTAGGCCCTTATCATTCATCAAATTGCTTCTGAAATGCATTCTATCAGCAAATACCTATTGGACACCAACCTTTCTGCTGGGTTCTGTGCTGTTACTGTCACAGAGTTCACATACTTAGTAGGAAGAGACAAAAATAAATATAATAAAGGAGGAGAACAGAGGTGATACTATAAGGGTTTAAGGGAAGTTGCAATTAAACAAGATGATCCTGGAAAGCTCATTGAGAAGATGCCATTTGAACAAAGATGTAGAGGACATGAAGTATTTTGCCAGGAAGGGAGTAGGGAGGGAGCATTGGGGTAGGGCAACTCAGGCGTGAGAGACAACAAATAGCAACATGTTAAAGTCAAAGTGTTTTAAGTTTGAGGCTTTTTTGAGAAATAACAAGGAGACCAATGTGGGTAGAGCAAAATGTACCTTTAGGAGAACATTTACAGATGAGATCAGAGGAGTAAGAGGAGAGTGCTGGGGACTGCACTGAGTCTTACAAGCTCTGGGAAGGAATTTGGCTTTCACACTGAGTACAGTGGGGATCCAACAGGTGACGCAGAGGGCTGAGCTGACCTGATTTCCACGATGCAAGGGCCTGAGTCAAGCATGGACTCTTGCTGTGGTAGAAGACGACAGACCAGCGAAGAAATTGTTTTAGTAATCCAGATGAAAAGTGACAGTGGCATGAATCATGGTGGTAGTATCAAACATGGTAAGAAGAAGTTGGATTCTCAAAGTATTTTGAAAGTAGAGCTAACAGAATGTCCAGGCAGATGGGAAATAGGGGGTAAAAGAAAAAAAGGATTCAAAAAAGATTCCAAGGTTTGGGGCCTGAACAGCATAAAAACATAAAAAGGATGAAAATAATTTCCTATATTCTCTGTGCCCCTAATAATTCTGTCAACTCTATTTATAGAACTATTATTTTGAGCAGGGCACAATAGTGCATGCCTGTAATCCAGCAGCTTGGGAGGCAGAGGCAGGAGGATTGCAAGTTCGAGACTAGAGACAGTCTGTGTAGTTTAGCCAGACCTTATCTCAAAAAGTAAAAAAATGGGATGAGGGTGCAGCTCAGTGGCACAGCACTTGCAAAGCACACAAGCGCAAGGCCCTGATTTCAAACCCCTGTACTGAAAAGAAAAAAAAGAAAAAGAAAAAGAACTATTATTTCAATGTTAGCCTGTAGAACTAGTGAAGCCAAGCTAATTCTAACTTTGAATGCTTTTAATAAATTCAGAGTAGCTCTAATGTCAGTCATTTTACCAGTTGCCACTTCTGAGAACAACATCAGCTCTAATATTACAATGGGCAACGTAACATCAACATTGCCTTGGTAGAGCGCTGTTCTACACTCTCTAAGGACCCAGGTTTTATCCCCAGCACCACAAAAATGGGAGAAGGATGTGGCAAGCCACTCCTGAAACAATTAGCCATTGAAAACCCTATGAGGAATACTATGAGTTGGACCCAACTCTACGGCATCTAACAACAACAACAACAACAACAACAACAACAACAACAACAACAACATTAAGATATGTGGGAAATACAAAAGAATTAAAAGACATAGCCCCTCTCTTCTTTAGGCTTTATTATGTGTCTCAACATGCAGTTAAGCCGAAATCCAAGGCTTTGCCTGGGTTTATATGTTAGGCACAAGTCCTAAGTGTGTGTGATACATTCAGTTGCCCTTGTATCTCTGTTTAAGGAGAGGGTCCCAGTGAGGTGGATTTGGGGAAGCGAGGCCTAGAATGAAATATTAAGCAAAGTCAAAGGGCCAGGCCAATCCTAACAACTAATCAGAGGGGAAAGATCTGCCTAAGGACATTGTGTATATATATATTTTTTCCAGTTAATATAGAAGATTTTGTCATTCTTCTCTTTTCCAGATATTTAGGAAAAGCCTTGCTATAGCCTTCAAGTACTGGTACAAATCTGATTGGGAGGTAGAAATGAATACATATACTTGTAAAAGAGAAATATGAGGAAAAGTAAGCAAGCATAAAAACATGGTATAATAACAAAAGTTCATATGTGCAATGAATTATATTTACTATAGTTCTACCTTTTTTATTTACTTTGCTATCATTTTAGGCAACTAATGTTAATAGCATCTTGGGGCAATTTGATATTGACATCTCTCTTTTTTCTAGAGTTAGTGGAAAGCAAAGAAGAGCTTTGAAGTACAAATAATTAGCCATTTTTCTTTCCCTTAATAAAGACTGAAATGTGGCAAACCTCGAATCAGTATTGGAAAGAATGGTCTAATTACAGAAAAGCATAGGAATTCCAGGCATAACTCTCAGACAAGGACTAGCTGATCAATAGAGACAGTAGCCAACTTTAATTCTTTCCCAAATCAGATTTTCATGAAACACTTTGATTTCTTTGAGTGAGGAAATAAATTTCTTTAATACTTTATACATCCATTGCTAAAATTCAATGCAAAAACAAATCAAGTGTCAAATGTGAATTATTTTGTTGTTATGTTTCATTTTGGATAATCCTCTTTGGCATTAGAACTAATTGCGATTACTGAAGTTCAAAGTATTAAGTACTGTTTAGGCATTCACATTAGCTATAAAAATTAGAAGCCAATACAAAGACCAGTGTAAATAAGGAAAAAAGTTTCAGAGACCAGATGGAGTAAGTTTAAAATGGTTTTAAGGAGAAAGGATAATATTCAATCTTAAAAGGAAAGAAAGAGTGACAACATGGCTTGGCAGTGAATATTATGTCAATTGTCTGCATTGTTTGCTCTATAACATAAAATGATAGTTTCCTCTTTCTAGTTCTTTGTTCCCCCTGGATCCCCGATGTAACCTCTGGGTCTCTGCCCCTATCACTGGACATCTGCTCCCTGCTTCTCTGGCCGCTGTCCATCTGTTCCCCTTTCTTTGGGTCCCTAACCTCCTCTATCTCTGGGTCTCTGCCCACCCCAGGGTGTGTGTGTGTGTGTGTGTGTGTGTGTGTGTGTGTATCTGCCTCCCTCTCTTGATCTCTGTTCCCTTCTCTCTCTCTCTCTCTTTCTCTCTCTCTCTCTCTCTCTCTCTCTCTCTCTCTCTCTCTCTCGGTACACTTCTTGGAGACTAAGCAAACTATTTGTAAAAGACCAACTGCAAATTGAATTGAAGACAGATCTTCCCCCCAAACCCACACCCTCACAGTATTGGGTATCAAACCCAGAGCCTTGTACATGGTAGGAAAGCACTCTTCCCTTGAGCTACATCCCTACCCCAGGATCATATTCTTTTAAATGACCTTTTCCAGGCATCTTGCATAAGAGATCTTGCATAAGAGTCAGCCTTGGGCAATCAGCATTGGATCAATTATAACCTACTATATTTCTTTTGCTGCAGAAAATAGGCCAATAATCATGAATTAAAATAAAAAAAATATTGGAGTCCCACTCCTCCATTTCTTCAAGACGGCCTCTAACACAAATCTGACCATGTTTTTTCCATTTGTCTGTGAAGAGTTTTTATTTTGAACTTTTCAAATTTATCAGAAAGAAAAGGTTAAAAAGCAAGTCAATCCCCAGCTTAAAAAAAATTTTTTTTAAAGTGATCCACAGCTTCTTATTGAATTAGAGCCAAAAACTCTGCCATTTTTGTTCTCATGTCTCTGAGCTATATCTTGACCCTTCATGTGACCAGTGGGTTTTGTTATACAAGATCTATCTGGGCACATTTCTAAGAGTGCTATCTTTGTCCATATTTCAAAACACTCACAGATATTTTATCATTAATTAGTATTCATATTATGTCTATTATGTCTCAAACAATCTGTTCAAGAATAGGGGATGTGAACTAGTTGAACAGCTCTTCTACTTGTTTAGTGATTCATGTGAATGATGTACATAGAGCTGAAGGCCTTATAAGGGGAGAAGGTGGTCAAGTTTTGGGTAGGTAACTCCCAGAACATTTAAATGCTTACCTATTTAGGAGGCCAGGCTTTTCAGAAAAAAAAAATTATACTTGGCAGTGAAGTAGGGAGACACAGGCCTCCTTAAAAATAGACTCATGCCTCTTTGATTCACAGTATCCTGGATTTGCTTTTCATCATGTTAACATGCCACTTGGGAGCTGGCTGGACTCCCTCGTTCAGTGACATATATTTCATAGTGTTTTTTAAAAAACCATTTGTTCTATCAACCACAACATGCTTAGAATTTCTCTTTCAAATTGAGAGTGTATATATAGATCGATCAAAACAATATTTTTAACATTCCAAACAATTTAGGATGATAGTGGATGGGTGTCAGTTACTCTTATATGCTCCTCTCTTCCTCCTCCCCTCCTCAGCTGCTCATCTTAGAACTTGTGTGCCAAATTGTGTACGATATTCTTCCAATAGCTGCATGTGTGACTCTTTTGTGAGTTTTGCAGACAGTTAGGAGGACAGATTTGGAGTTGCATATGGGACTGTCACATGGTTTGATTGCCTTGTCTTCCAGACACTGAGATTTCCTTTTACTGAGCTTTAATACTGAGGAATTTTTAGTTGTGGTAAAAGTTCAGCAAAGTCTCTATTAAAGAATTTATGCACCTTGATAATGGGGAGGAAGCATTGTTTATTGATCCCTACTCCATGGTGTCTATATATAAAAAACAGTTTTATGTTCACTCTTTCAATTATAACAAAAATCACAGCTTTCTCACAGAATCTTTTTGATAATCTGAAGTGTTAAGAGCCTTTATTGCCTTCTTTTTTGCTCTTTTGGAGCAAGATCTAATAAATGTCTCAACAACAACAAAAAAGAAGGAAATGCTTTGTAAAAAGGTCTCATATACTTACATACAATTACAGAGTCTGATTTGTAGAAAAGTATGACCCATTCATGTCTTTAGAATCCAAAAATTCCCTGATTTTAGTCTGTGAAGTGGATATGGTGCAAATCCATTTTCAATTTTAAAGACATATACTTGAAATCATTCTTTCATGACATAACACCTCCCAGTTCCCTCATTCCATTGAACCACAGTGTCACCCTTCAGAAACACAGCCTTGAAACATGGTGTTTCTCCTAACCTAATTTAACTCTCTTTCAAGGATAATGAGCTAGTGATATCTGTATCCAATGAATTAGCACTATATCATGATATTATAAAGGAGCTAAATATGTGTACTCAGAGCAAATTCTTTTAATTCCTAGTAGATATAAATGCTTATTCTTATTTTACCCCATAAAAACACATACAGTGGCTAATTATTCAGAGCTGGTCTGTGAGTAAACTCAGTGAGCTTAGTTGTACTAGGGGCAAAATCTTAATTCAGAAATAATGATGACGGCTATCATTTATCAGTTCCCTGCTCGGAGCCTAAACTGAATATAATAGATGCCTTATATACATCTAATCCCCAGAATAACCCACCAGAGTTCGTATTATTATTTCCATTTATCTAGTTGCATAAGAAGACTCATTAACAACCTTCATTATGCAGATGACACAACTTTCCTTCCTGAAAGTGAAAAGGATTTGAAGCTTTTACTGATGAAGATCACAGAACACAGCCTTCAGTACAGATTGGGCCTCAACATCACGAAAACAAAAATCCTTACAACTGGTCCGGAAGTAACTACTTGATAAATGGAGAAAAGATTGAGGTTGTCCAAGATTTTGCTTTACTTGGCTTTACAATCAACACTCATGGAAGCAGCAGTCAAGAAATCAAAAGACTCATTGATTGGGAAAAGCTGTTGCAAAAGACCTCTTTAAAGTGTTGAAAAGTAAAGATGTCACATTGAAGACAAAGGTACACCTGACTCATACCATGGTATTTTCAGTCACATCATATGGTTGTGAAAACTGGACAGTGAATAAGGGAGACAGGAGAAGAAATGATGCATTTGAATTATGGTGCTGGAGACATCTATTGAATATGCCATGGACTGCAAAAGAACCAACAGATCTGTCCTAGAAGAAGTACAACCAGAGTGCTTCTTGGGAGCAAGGATGGCTAGACTGTGCCTTGCACATTTTGGACATGTAGTCAGGAGAGACCAATTCCTGAGAAGGACATCATGTTTGGGAGAGTGGCAGGTCAACCAAAAAAAGTAAGACCCTCAACTAGATGGTTTGACACATTGACTGCAAAAAGAGTCTTAGACATAAAAAAAAGATCGTGTGCCTGGCCCAATATCAGGTAGTGTTTCATTCTGTTGTTCATAGTGTCACTATGACTTGGACCCAATTTGACAGCATCTAACAAGAAGAAGAAGAACTTCAAAAGTAGCTTAAATGAAGAGACAAATTTCCTATTTGGGACTTTAATCTCCTTTTCCTGGTTAGGTTGGAGAGGTTCTTTTCCTTGCTGGGCAAATTGCACTAGTACTTGGCATGATGAAGCTTTTGAGTGGTGAAATACAAACAGAAGCTATTATGTCTCTAAGCTGCTTCCTAACATCTTCTAAAGTCTACACATAGAGACACCAGACTTCACCACACACTCATGACTCATTGTTACATAACAGCAAGTTCATTGTCAGTGCTCTGGATACTCGGTGGCAGAACTGGACATACAGGAAGATGTCTACAGTATGTATTTTATTTCTCATATTCAAAAGAGAAAAAAGGTTTTCTTCAGACAATATCAAGTCTTTTTCAGTGAATTTCATAAGGGTTTGAACTAAATATGGCATAATAAAGTTTGAGCTCTTATGTTCTGCCTCATAAGTGGCTGTGCACAAAAGAAAATTGCTTAATAAAAAGTTATACTCATTACTAACTTTATCTTAATTTCCCAAAGCAATAAGTTAAGAGCTCTTTAACAGCAGGGTAGAGTTTTTAAAAAATGTTGAGAAACTGTTTAGGAATATTTCTGTCCATATGTTTTGTCACACTATACTTTTTGGGAATGGAGGAGAG
Organism: Pedetes capensis; assembly: GCA_007922755.1. Lineage (NCBI taxonomy): Eukaryota > Metazoa > Chordata > Mammalia > Rodentia > Pedetidae > Pedetes > Pedetes capensis. The sequence goes on along the minus strand of VMDO01016698.1, from coordinate 13,166 downwards.
GGTTTTAATCTTTCTGAAATTTTGTTTCTTTATGTATGTTTTATCTTATTTCTCAAAGAACATTCAAAATGGAACATCTTTCCATTTTCCTAAACCATCCAACAGGGATAGTTTTTAAAGCATGAAATCTATCCCAGGTTTAAGGGTGGCATTTTTAATTATATAGCTATCCAAAGAAGTTGCTGAAATATACTGAATTTAGATCATACTATTATTTAGAGTATTGTATCATCAGAAAGTAAAAGACTCTTTAAATAAATAATAAAGTAAACTGATGGTCTGAATATATTTTGGGAAGAATAAGAATCTGTTATTGATATTAAAAGGCTAGATTAGCAATATAATAATTAATTGCAGTTACGACTGGGTCAGCACGCAACTTTACATTAAATGGAGAAAAGATTGAGGTTGTCCAAGATTTTACTTTGCTTGGCTCTATAATCAACACCCATGGAAGCAGCAGTCAAGAAATCCAAAGACGCATTGCTCTAGGAAAAGCTGTGGCAAAAGATCTCTTTAGAGTATTGAAAAGCAAAGATGTCACATTGAAGACAAAGGTGCGTCTGACTCATGCCATGGTAT
>VMDO01016698.1:0-12484 GCA_007922755.1 Pedetes capensis | reverse complement strand
AAACAATCCCTGGAGAAGAACATCATGTTTGGAAGAGTGGCAGGTCAACGCAAAAGAGGAAAACCCTCCACCAGATGGATTGACACAGTGTCTGCAACAATGGGCTTAAACATAAATAAGATTGTTTGCCTGGCACAGAATCGGCAAGTGTTTCGATCTGCTGTACATAGGGTCGCTATGAGTCGGACTCGACTCAACGGCACCTAACAAAATTGTCTACTCAGTAAACCTATGACTTAAACAATTAGTAAAATTAGTGAGTTTAGTAATATTTGTATGTACAAAGGAAATATGAAAAAAATTATCTTGAACTATCAGAAGTAGCCAATTTAAAAAGATAATGGGAAAAAAGATGCCATACACAGTAGCATAAGAACTATAAGAAATCTCAGGACTGCTATAAAGAAAACCATAAATCTTTATGACAGAATGACACATTTAAAAAGTGGAAAGATAGAGCATGTTCCTGATCAGGAGTGATTTAAAGGTAGGTGTTTTCTACAACTTTACTTTAAAAGTAAATTTGGCTTTATTAGAATCAAATCTTATAGGCAATGAACTTGACACAATGATGCTGAAGTAAATGCATATAGAAAGAATAAAGCAGGCAAGAAATAGCCAGGAAAGTTTTACTAAAAGAAGCGGAAAGAGGAACAAGAGGGATACAAAGAGAAGAGAAGGAATAAGAAGAAAGGATCATGTTGCCAGGCATTAAATATAGTATAAAATACAATAAAAAATTGTCTGGCATTGGCAAAATGCCAGATAGCCATCAGTGGCTCAAACTTGAAATTTCTCTTAAAATTATGTGTATTCCCATTTGTAGAGTGCTTCTTTTGATCAAATAGGAACATGAGGTAGTGCTACCTATTGCTGATTTGGCAAACCTTACTTGGAGATTCCTTGTTTTCCATGAATGAGCCTTCTTGTGCTGCATGCACCTGCTAACAAAGTGGAAGCAGTCTGTGCTAACTGCCTCTTACTTTGGTTATGACACTTGTCATTTTCCTGAATATCATTGTGTCTAATAAGGCTTGCATGTCTGGATCTTTTTCTCTCCCTATGACTCCTGGAGTCTGCAGAATTTCTGTAAAATTTACTTTGTTCAGCCAATAGGGAAAATATTTCCTGGAATTGTGCCTTATTTAAATTTATTTTTGCTGTGGCTACACATTTGAATTTGAGCTATTTCACAGATACCCATCCCCCAGTAGCTTCATTGGTATTCACTGTGAGCTAAAAATAAAATGATATAACATTTTAAATGATTTAAGCTAAACTTAAGTTTTAATGAAAACATTTATTCATAATATATTTTTTCTCACTTATCCACAGATGTGGATCCCAATTTAGAATAAGTTCCTCAACAAGGAAACAATTTGTATTTTCAGTTAGCCTATTAGGCAAAATAAGTAGTGATTATCTTACTAAAGCGTTAAAAATAAAACCAAAGTTTAGACATGCCAACCATACTCCTCTCACAACTAAGTGTACTGCAAATTAACACATCACAGAAAATTTGATAATTCCAGTTAGTGATATTTAGTTTCCTGTTTAGTTAATGTCAATTTGGGTACTCCGTTATAGTAATTTACTACAGAATCACTATATGTTATTATTTTGCTGTTATAAGAAAATACACTTACAGATAAGCAGAAAATTAGCTTGGGAGGATCATTTTGCCAAGTTGAAAGTTATAGCCTATAAGATTTAAGGAATGCATCTAATTTTGCTTTAAAAATTGATATCTGAAGTTAAATGATCATTTTATAATTTTCTATAAAGTGAAAGAAAAGTATTTTTAATTTAATTACTCATTCCTAAAAGGATATTTGAGAATATTCTTATTGGGATAATTAATAATCAGAACATCTCATAATAAGCTATTATTCTCTTTCCAGAATTTTTTTGGTTCTTCAGCTTTTTTGAAGGTCTCATAGAGAACAGCAATGACATGATATTATTCAACACACTGATGCATTTTAGGATCATAATGTTGGTTGCTAAAACTTTATTAAATTGACTTGACAGCTTCAAATTAAATATCATCTTGTGTTTTTCCTTTCTCCATATCTTTTTAATGACAATGTCATACAATTTGATGGCTTTATGAGTGGTTTTGCCACCTCATTCATCAGAGTAATCAATGGGGAAAGGAGCCATATGGGTTGTGGTCCATTTGTATTGGACAGGACAGATGGCATTATTGATAAATGGAAATATTCCAAATATTTATTGCATAATGATATCACAGGGACTCAGATTTCTGAATTTTAATACTTTAATTTCTAGAAACTGGAAAATTAAGTAAAGTAATTTAGTTAACATGTATTCATGTAATCATATATGTGTATGTGTGCATATACAAACATATATGTATACACACATATGTATGTATGTATGTATGTATGTATGTATGTATGTATAGTGAATTGCAGCATTAATCGCCCTTCAGTCATTATTTTACATCATGGGCATTTCTCCTTCTAAATCATGCTATTCCTTATCTGATTTCTGACCAACCTATCTTTTAGTCTTGAAAATTTTAAAGTTAAAACAATATCTGGAGCAGAAACTAAGTTAAAGCTAGAATTCCAGAAATGAAAGAAGCAAAGATTCTATAACACTTCTCCCCCATCACCACATTTGTCTTATGAGAGGCAGAGGGGGAAAGGGTAGACATCCATGCTCTATTTACATTCTTCTTCAATCTCAGTAGAGATTTCCTGAAATTATGTTCTAAAATAACTGTGGACATAATGATGTGATTCAGGTTCTAATTATATTTTATTTTCTCAATTTGAAGTTAAATCATTCAAGGAAGAGATTGCTACACTGTCGGTATAGTATTCTTTATGCAATGTCCTCTCAAATGTTTGGCATCATTCCAAGATTATGTTAACACCAGGAGAAGTAAATAAAATCCGATAGGAACGAGGACTTCACTTTTCACTGTGCATGCCTTTGTACTGCTTAAATGCTTACTAAAATGAGTTTGATTTAATCGAAATTCAACTGTCTCAGGACAAAATTTAGAAATTTATTATTGACTGCTTTTGTATTATTTCTCCTGTAGGAGCATGGCATCTCTGAAAAAGATCAGTTAGATACATATTGCAATGCTCTTAAAATAGCATAAAGAAAATTTACTTCCACACAGTAGTTGCTTTTCTAAGACACAATTTTAATAACCTTAGTTTGTCTTTAAAAATTAGGGTCCATATAAAATTCTTAGAACAAAAATTATATGTTAGACTTAGTCTTTATGTGTTATTTTCAGGAATATATGGCCCTTTTATCAGGGAGGAGGCGAGTCATATCCTAAACTCTGGATAAAAACTTTAAGGCAAAAAAACCGTACATGAAGATAAGTGAGTAGAACCATGCAGTCACTATATAAACTGGCTTTTCTTTATCCTACAAGTGGAGTGATATGTCAAAATTTATCAGAAAAAATAATTTCCAAGCCTTAATTTCAGAAAATAGGATAATAATAATTAATCATGTCAGTGAATGAAGAGATAAATTTTGGCATTCTAAAACAGGGTATAAGCTGAAGTTCTTGAACAAAAGCAGCCTGTCAGCTATGGTGCATTTAAGTACAGGAGAGACTGATGTTTGCCAAATGTACAATCAGAGGGAAGAAAAATATGTTTCCAAGTTTAGGAGATTGCCAACAATGAAACAGAAAATAAATAAAATTTAAATGTACAATATTGTTATACCTTGTCAAGGAAATGTTAATTAAAATCAGGCTTCCTTTTCAAAAACATAATGTAATTTCCACCAAAAGACTGCTTAAGAGTATGATAATTAAGGCAAAAGTAGAATTTTAAAGGTACAAAGTGATGGCTGTCACGAAAAAACTTATGCTGTTACATTATCAAAAAGCGATTCCCCAGATTTCAATGTCAGTTATCTCCTACTGATTAATTAATACAATCAGTTATGTTACTAAAGGAAAGCTAAGAGTTTTGAAGAATATCGACATGAACCATGTGGAACTCCATCATAAATTCAAAAGCTAAAATATGCAGGTTTCTGTTTATTTCTTCTGCATTATCAGGTTTATGACATTTATTTTATAGCTATATATTGTTTTGAATTTGCAATGATTTGAGTTATTAAAACACATTTCACTTATGACCCATGTTAAGATCCTGCATTGCATTCAAGTGACTAGGTACCATTGAGCCTTTCATTTCAAAGCACTATATTTCATCTCCCTAGGGTTAGGATTAAATTGAGATTTTGTATTCATTTGAAGTAATTGTAATGAGAATATTTAACATGGGTCAAATGGAGAATTGTAGCACCCTAGAAGTGCTTAGAAATAATTTGCTTTTTCATATACATTGTTCCACAGTGGGATTGAAAATGATTACCATGCCTTATTTAAAGATGTTATATTGTTCCATTTGTAAATCTAATGAAATCTTTCACAGAAGCAAATTACACAAATGAATTTTACAAAATAAAAGAAGGCATCTGAAACAAATAATTACACATTTGAAATACACAAGATACTATTAACAATCTTTGTTTACAGAAAATCAGATATGCATATTACTTGAAAACTCCTAATGCTTTCTTTTTATTCCCATTATGGAAAGTGGGAGAAAACTGTATTTATTTGCCCACAGACATGGGAAAGAATTACCCAGCAGACCAATGTAAGTGAAACGGATTTTTCCATACTCCCTTTTCCCCTGAAGCTTTCTTTTTATTTGAGCACCATAAGTGATTTTTCCATCTTTCTTATGAAGGGGCTGAGGTATATTAGCTCCACTTTCCCTCTCAGGACATTGGCTTTGTTAAAGCCAAGAGGAGATTAATCATTTCTTCATGCTGTTGTGTGTGTGTGTGTGTGTGTGTGTGTGTGTGTGTGTGTGTGTCCACTGTTGTGTTTAAAAAATAACAATAATTGCTAAACCAAGCTTGTCTGTATGTAAGAACTAGCTTGCCACTGAATGACTAGCTAGTATAAACCTACTTAAAATTAGATTGGATGACATCATCTCATCTGAGAAAAAGATGCGGGAAAAAATATAATGAAAGTGTCAATAAAATTCATTGAGGTCTAAATGATATTCATAAGCTCTTTTAGAGCTAAAACAAACCTAGTGATTGCTCAGGGCTAGATTATACTGCCTCAGAAGAATATGATAAGTTGAGTCAATGTATCAGGCAAAATAATATAACATTTTCTAATACAGTTGCAGGCTTCTGCCCTAAGTGGAAATGTATTTATGTTGAGTACATTCTAGCATGGAAGCTTGTTTGGAATGTTCCAATAAATCCAGCAATTACTTTAGGACACACAGAAGAGTTGCTCACCCTAAGAATGCTAAATGAAGGGAAAGTCTTCCATTTGGTAAACTCCCTCTAGTAACATGGAAGCTCTGCCGTATCACTACATTCCTTGACCTTCCCAATACCAAGAGGAGTTTATTAATATAGTTAGTAGTCATTGTTTGGGCTCAATGTGAGCCTTTCACGTGTTCCTTGAAAATAGTCACTATCCTGTAATTAGCAGAGACAGTCCACATCAATATTTGAAGCAAGGCAAGAATGCCTAACAATAGCACTACAATTTAAAATTATTCTTGAAGCTCTAGAAAATTCAGTGGGACAATGAAATTATAAAATGTGTGTTAGAAAATAAAGAATAGCAAGTTCTCATTTGTATGAAATACATAATCATATACAATATAATTTGGATCAAACATATCTGAAAAGGTTTGTTGTTATTGTTTGTTAGATACCATCAAGTTATGTCTAACTCATAGTGAACCTCATGGGGTTTTCAATGGCTGATTGTTTTAGGATCTTTTTTTTTTCAGGCTTAATCTATTTCAGAAGAATACAATAAGTTAAAATAATGAGAATAAGCTAGTATTCTAGACTTCTAATACAGTTTTAGATTTTTATATTAAATGTACATTTGTGTTGAATACATTCTAACATGAAAAACAAAATTGATCAACTGAAAAACCACTTAAGCTAAAAAGAGAACTGAGGTGGCAGAATATAAGATATATATGTTTATATTTTACCTTCATAAATAATATCTTGGGGTGGGGAAGGGGAAATAAGTTCATGGTAATAATCCCAATTATAAAATATTTGGTAATATGCCAAATAAGATTTGCATAAGACCCTTTTCTAGAAGGAATTAGAAAATTTTTCTGAGCAACATACAAGTGACAAAATTGTAAAGATGGCAATTAATGTATAGGCATAACTTTAGCATGAGTAAAAGTCTAGTGGAGTTATTTTATGAACATAAATTATTCTAAGATGGTAGGGTTCACAATAGTAAAGGGAAAATTTTTAAATATGAAAGAGTAAATGTGATCTATTAAATATGAAACTGTTATAATATTTAATATGACATGGTACTACTGCAGACAGAATGGAAAAGATTAACATTAAAATTAACCCTAACATTTCTATGACTGAAATATGGATCACAGAAGATTCCAATAATAAGGATAGTGTAGATTATTCAATGAAGGCTCATGTGAGATGTGGCTAGAATTTGGGGGGAAAAGAATAGTAATACCATAAAGGTAAGACATTAAATATAATTTTTGAAGAATTGTTAGTACATAGAAATGCTTATAAAGTAGGAAAAATATGAGCTTGTTTATATAGTATAAATCTAGTTAAGTAAAATATGTGTGCATATATATATATGTGTATATATATATATGTATATATATATATATATACCCACCAATATATATATATATACCCACCAACTGGTAAGAATGATACTAAAATGACAGAAATAATATAAAGAAGAAAATGGCTGGAATCCTTGCAGGTGATTTTAATTTTCTTCTTTATATGTTTTTTAGATCATATACTTATTTACTTTTAATTTTGCAATTCTCAACTTTTTCCCTCAATCATTGGACTTTTAGCATATGTTCTCCATTTTGGAGGGATCCAATTTATTACTTCCAGGGGGTCATAACCTTAGCTGTGAGAAAACATAAACCACTCTACTATCTCTTTCCCTGTGGAGCTCAGCATTTAATTCTCAGGGAGCCATTTTACACTAAGCAGCTCTCAGGATTCTAATGTTGGATCCCTCCCTTTCCACAGTTCTGGCACCCTCATCTTGAAAGACACATTTTTCTCCCTCTTTCTTTAGGTACATACTCCTTTGTTTCAAAAAAAAATAGCACAGTGACTTGAAAAGAACTGGTCTAGAAGTCAAGAAATTTGGATTCTAGTCCTTACCATTTCTCTCAGCCAAAAGTTAAAATAAATGACAGTTAAATCAACTGTAACTTCAGGGTTTTTTTTTTTCCTTATGATATAGCTAAATATTGTGTTCTATCTCTGTCTTTGCTCATTCCATGTATTTTTTTCTTCTACCAGTGCCATTCATTGAATTTTTATTAATTTTCTGGTGCTGTCCTAGGTATTTACATGGGATACAGAAATGAGTAAAAAGTTCCTGACTCCATGATACAAGATTCATTGCCTTCTTCAAAACATTGTGAGGGAAACAATCATTCTATAACTGAGATATTTAATGTTGATTTCAGATTGAACTTCCTAGGCAAGAACTTTTAAAACTAGACCATTAAATTTAGTTACATCATTCAGTCAAGGAAGCAACACATTATTTTTAAAATAATTTCTGTACTTAAAAATACTTAAAGTGTTATTCTTTGTAGGGAAGCGTTTGCATATTTATAATTATGTCCTGGTTGTACTTACAGTGGGATAATACCTGCAATCAACTTTTAAGAATAGCTTTTGATAAGGCAACTTTCTTCCATGCTGATTTTTAAGACTTCCAAATCTATTATGTATTTTTATATTTTTCAGGAAAAACTTAACATATTTCATATTTGTTGACTAAATGAAGTTTCTTTTAAAAAGAAAGAATAGCCAGATAGCTTTTTAAGACAAATAGTGCTATCATGCACTTGACTAAGAGGGTAGAATAAATGAATAATTTTGTATGCAAGTTTCTTGGTTTGCTTACAACTTTCTGCTAAGACTTTTTAAGCACAGGATTCCACCAATTACATTTGTTGTATGTATGTGTACATTTTTCAGAAAGCATATGTTAGTAGGGTTATTAAGCAATTAGCTTCATGCATATAGATAGTTCATTTTGCACCAAACCATATGATGTGATTGGAATTTATAGAAAACCATCTCTCTTGCCAAAAATTGAAGTGAGTTAATTCTCTAGTTTGGAGAAATATGGTTTTATGGCTGCAATATGCAAATTAGGAGCCTCATATTTTATATTCAATCGCTTAGACAAATGTATAAAATAAGAGTTTTGCTGTATTAAATGATGAAAGTAGGGAAAGAAACCTTCCCCCCCCAAGTAGAGCACCTGGTTCATACTGCATTTTCACTAAACATTAACTTGCTGTGTGTGTGTGTGTGTGTGTGTGTGTGTGTGTGTGTGTAGCACACTATGTGCTATGAGGTCTTACGTCCTTGTCAGATTTTGCTCTAAGCTTTTTAACGAACACACAAAAAAGAAATGCAGTCAGTGACAGAATCTGTAATGTCCATGAGATAAAAACAAACAGGCTGCTCAGTAGAAGCCCAGCTATTTCTAGGCACTTAATAACTATTCTGGAATGAAGGAATGATATGAAAATCTGAGGAAAATTAGGGTTCACCTCAACTCTTCACCATTTTTACAGCAAACAGAGCAGGGTATCATGTGGCTATTTCTCAGACCAATGCCCAAGAATTGTTCAGAAAAAGTGCTTTGGTGGGGGTGAAATACTTCAAGGACCTGATGGTTTCCTTAATTTAAAAAATATTCAGAAATACCTAGAAATCCTGAAGCAGTAGATAGATCTCATACACTTCAGGCATGTGTACATTTTCCATGTGTAAAATAAGATTCATTGCCATCTTTTAAAGCTGTAGTTGTACTTACAAAGGAGTGTGTTACCGTCTTGTCTCATTTTTATAGCATTCATATCTCTGGCCATGGTCATTAATCAGTTTGTGTCTGTCTTTCTTTCTTTCTTTCTTTCTTTCCTTTACAGGGAAAGGAAGGGTTATACTAAAAAAAAAAAACATGTAATGTCTACTACAAGACATAAAATTCTACATGGTTGGCCTTTTGTAAATATTAAACAAAACCAGTAAATCAAAATGATCAGATTAACATATTTTAGCTGAACCATTCATATGAAAAGAAATGTTGACATTCTTTATGAAAGCTGCTTTTTCTCTTTACTGCTGTCATTTTTATTGTGGATTTCCCTGTTCAGCACTTAGTTCCAATTTTGTAAATGATCCATTTCAACACTAGACAGCAATATTCTTCCGGTCATATGCATTTTTGGTTGCATTTTATTTCATTAAAGATTGCAGGGCTCTACTGTGAATTACTGTACTAACATTCCTTGTATTTTAGACATCTGAGTTCACAAGAATTATGAGTGGGTCCAGGAATTCTTTGTCTGAGCCTTTGAAGTAAACTGTCCAATGCAACTTTACCTTCAGTAGCAGCTGGGTTACGGATTCATTGTGTAATTACAAAAAAATAGACATATAAAAACAATGGGTGGGTCATTTGAGAATATCAAGAGATGTTTCATTTAAAGAGGCCCCCACTTGAAGATGGTAATACTTTCAAGTAATAACTGATTTACCTGAATGTAGTTTCTCAGAACTTTACTTATAACAGGATTCAAAATAATGTTTTCTTAGAAACAATGCTATAAATTCACGTCCCTTCAAAGGATTCTTAAGTGTCAATGCTGTCTCTACCCTTAAGGATTGTGATAATTTAGCCTATGACCTACTCAACATAGTGCAATATTCTTAATATTTTGAGAATGATTTTTACTGTTTTACCTTAGATTTTATGTTTGCATTTGGAGACTAGTTTTCTTTTTCTAGTGAATCCTGTTATAAAGATGATTGGATACCCAACTCTACTAAATGAAGACTACATCATTTTATCAAGACTCACACTTCTTTCCTACTCTCACAAGCAGAGGTCATATGCAAACCGTTTAACATCTACTATAGCACTGTGTGAGCCATCCTGCCAGCCCACACTTCCAGGTTCCTCTGTCTCTCACTGGCTCCCTCAGAACCAAATTTCCATGGATGCTCACATTCCCACAGATATCCATAGCAGGAACAAAGGCCAGCCAGCCTGTGAGGGTTCCTATGGGAGCCATTGGCAGGGCTTTAAGAGGCTGATCCATTACAATATGAACCAGTCAGAGCAAGGTCTGGGAAATTGTGTGTTAACCTTTTAGTAGGTGTTCCAAGGGAGTCCTGTGTGAGAAGACAGCATGGCCAGGGCACTTTTACCAACTGCCAGGATAGTTTTAAGTATTTTAAGTAATATGTGGAACCTTATCTGTAAATCCTAGCTGAGTGTCTGGTCTGCTTTTAGCTCATTGTAAGAAGCTGGATCTACAGACCCAGGGCAGTTGTGTGAGCACAAAGAGGCAAATCAGCCTGCCATCTCAATGTCCCCCATCTCTTATGCTTGAATCTGACTTTCTTCTCTGAATGTGGCTTAAATACCTACAAGACTTTTTATAGCTGTTTACCCAAACCTTTGACTCTTTTCTTCTAAGTTTCCTCCCGTATAAAATGGTTATATTAACAGCATTTCAATATCCTATATCTGTGAGGTTTAAATGAGGTAATGTAAGTGAAAGCTTTTGTATAATATGTGAAATACTGTCAGTGCCAGCCATTGTCCACTTTAAACAGAATCTGCAACTAATACTATAAGCAATTAGGTAGCCGATTTTGTATATTTGACTATAAGAACACATACTGTGCATTGTATTCGAACAAAAAAGACCAGAAAAATATGTTATTGTAGGGTATAGGATGATTCCTTGCTTTTATACATTATAAGGCTATTGTGTGCTCTGGTGGCTTGAAGAAGCCTAGGGTTTCAGGGACTGATGTCAGCTAGTGGCTTCTGGGCTTTTATTTTTAATGAGGAAGAGGCAGTCTGTCTCTCTGGAAAAAGGGAGATTCTCTGTCAAACTTCAGGTCTCCTTGTGCTCATATATTATCTTTTCCTTTGACTTTGGCTTAAAACTGGGGAATGGAACATATCTTAAAAGCACAAATGTCAGGAAACCGCAGGCTCTTTTGTTTCTGGGCAACATGAATGAGAAGACTGTCATAAAAAATATGGAACCTTCAGAGGAAATAAATAAAACTTAATCCTAGAGGGCAGCATTAAAAAGTATATAGAAAAACTCCCTTAACAAGTAAATGAGTATTTTTAACAAGGTTTTCTTGTTATTCTCTTTGACTGGCATCAGAGTATTCATCTGAATTGCATCATGTTAGGTGCTTTGAGCAAAAGTCAGTTATAATCTAGACTCCTGATGGAGATGGAATGTCAAAATAAGAATTAAAGGAAGCACCATGGCACACTGTTTTCTGAGAGGTTGTATAAATCATATCTATTTGTTTCCTTTTCCCCCTTAATGGTTTATCATATTCACAAGTGAGCATCATTGTCCCACTCACATTTTGGTTTAGTATTGTCTAATTACTTATTCTTTACTGATATTTTCTTCATCATACATGGGGTGGAATAAATTCCTGTGATGCATTTAGAAAACACATAGCTAATTCTCTAGTTGTGATTTCTAAGCTCAAACTTTATGGTAGTCTAACTCTGAATGTTCTTTGTCTAAGAAATATAGAATGTATGTGATGATGGTCCTCCTTCGATAGGGTCTTGTTGAAAATATATTTCCTCTTGTTCTTTCCATGAAACTACTTTTATTATTGCTAATAAACAACTTTCATGACCTTCTAGATTAATATATGAAAGCCAAAAATTAAAAGGGAAAGAAATTGCAAAGCTAAATTTATATATGAGAAATTGCTAAACAGTAATTGTAGAAATGAGACAATATCCAAGTATTGTTACCTCATCTTTAATTTGCCTTCCTGCTGATATTATTTTCTTGAAGTGAAAAATCCTTGTCTTTTCTTGCGAAGTTGAGGTAACTTAGCAATGCCAGATTTACTGAATGTCCAATCTCTTTCTTTGCATTGTTCTTAGAAAATGGAGAGTTCTGAAGATTTTTTATTAGAAATTTTTAATGTACATCATAATGTGATTCATTTTGACATGCTTTTCATTGTGACAATTTTCATATATGCAATTTGATAAACATTATTGATATAGGTTACCCCTTACCCTCCCCTATGTTTCCCCCCTCCCCCCCTTCCCTTCTAAGTTTCCCATCCAAGTCTTCTCTATCTTTTACTATGTAGTATTTTTCTATATGTCCTTGGGTTCCATTTCTGTTTAAGATAGAAACTTTTCCTGTAGTGGTCTATCTTGTTAGAACAATTATATGCGATTTCTAGTCCATTTATATTGACCTCATTCTTATCTTCCCTCCCCGCCTTTTAATGTGATCTGACCTTTGAGTAGGATTTTTCCTTCTTGTAATTTTGAGTCAGCTCCCTCATATGA
>VMDO01016697.1:22703-47151 GCA_007922755.1 Pedetes capensis | reverse complement strand
CCTGATGAGATGTTGAGGGCGTAACCTATCATAAATCAATGTGCATCTCTACAAAGGTGACAAAGGAGACATCAGCAATGCCTCTGCCCAAGGCGTTGGAGGAATGTAGCATGGCCACACCTTTCTGCACAGGGCACCCGAGGCCCTGCAGGGTGCCAGGAGCACAGGCCCAGAGCAACTGGGGTGGTGCCACCGGGGGCCTAGCTTGTTTTCCCAGACATGAACTTTGGCAATATCTGGGGTTTGTAATGATTTCTTTAAATGAAAAAATTAGAGTTGGGCAAGGTGGCACATACCTATAATCCCAGTTCTATCAAGGCTGAAGCGAGAGGACCGCGAGCTTGAGGCAAATCTGTAATACATAGTGAGACCCTGTCTCCAAAGCAAAACTATTGGAAACCACATAGGTTGCATTTGTGTCACTTCCAAGAGGGTAGGCATAAAGTACTATCAAAAAATAAGGTTTTTATGTTCTCTGTTTCTTAATGGGTATTTTCTAAGGCCTAGTTAGTATTCCAAGGACATGTAATTAAAACTGCCATGTCCCACCAGGAGAACGTCTTGAAACAGTTTTTGTCTAAACTGAACTCTCAGTCAGCATGGGACAGAACAGGGGTCAGAAGGGAGTTGTGTCCTATTCCTTCACCGCACAGCCTCTTCAAGAACAACTGTGGTCAGACCACCCCAAGGCAGGAGCCAGGGCTCTCTCCAAATAATAGCAGGGCTCCAGGGGACAGAGCAGAAACCATGGAAGCAGCCCCAACAGACGTTACCCTGCTGGCCTCACAGGCCTAATGCACTAGAGGAAGCTCTGTACCACGGGTTTCACTCCTTGAAATGCTTCACTTGTTGATGAAATTTGTCTATTAAGACACAAGCTCAAAGGACAAGGCTTAAGTCTATACAGGAATGTTGTAATCATGAAATATAGGTTAAAGAGTAGATGCTATGGTTCTCGGGGAAAAAAACTAACTAATCAGCTTTGTAATATCAGAGCTGAGATGCTCAACCGTCTTGCCATTGTTCAGACTGTGGATAACCCTTGGGATTTTTTTGTTTTTGAAATAGATCATTCTACTCTATGCTCTGTTTCCCTACCATGACCGATATTGAGTATGTGTCCATTTTCGACAACTCATTTTTAAAATGCCTCAAACCGGTAATGAGAATATAGCCTCCAACTTCTTGCACATTGTTTTATATGCTTTGTAGCTTTCTTCAGCAAACAATAACAGAGTTTGTTTGCAAACCCTCCTTTTCTTGCCTCCTTTGTCTGTCTTTGTTTTTTTCTTTCTTTTTTTTTTCTCTATTTTTCTAAGACAAGTTCTCACTGTGTAGCCCAGGCTGGCTTTAAATTCAAAATCTTCCTGTCTCAGCATCCCTAGGGCTGGAATTATAGGCCTGAGCCACCAAACCCAACTTGTTCTGTCTTCTTTTAATCATTCATTTTTAAATTTCTTCTGGTTTTAAAAAAGGAGAGATTTTATTTATGGCTAACAAGATTTAAAAGACAAGAATTTATTCACAGATCAGGAAAATGCAAATTCTCATTTCACTGAGATCTTGCAATACTTTTCTAAACTACAGAGACCAATGAGGGCTCTGTAACCTAGATTTTAGAAAATCGCGGAGGGAGTCTCCAAAGAATAGTGACATTTTTGGCGGGAATGAGAGAGCATGGTAGCAGGAATATGAGTGCTGTAAAAAATAATTATAGGTGTAATCAAAGGGGTGGGGGCCAAGGGAAGTTCTTAAAGACAAAAATGAGGAGGACTGCAGCAGATATTTTGAAAAATTATCCTTGGCCACGATGATTCACAAGAGTTGAGTCCATCTGAGGTTGAAGTTACTAAGTAGATGTTCTGGTACAAGTATTTTTAAGTCAGATTTAGTGGCCTCCGTGCAAGCATATGGTTCTGACAACCTTTTGTGATAGTTACTATCTGGCAGTCAGTGAATTCTAATCAGCTTGCTGTCATGCTAAGAAATACCTGAGAAGCTCAGTAAAGGAAAGATCGATGAAGCTCGCAGCCCATGGTTGCTTAGCTCAGGTCCCCTGGGCCTGGGGCAGGGTAGCACCTTGTGGGGAGCACTGGGGGAGGAGACAGCACCCCTTGTGACAAGCAGGAAGCAGACAGATATGGAGCACAGGAGGGCTGGGTCCCACAGCCCCTTCAAGGGCAGGCGGATGACCTAACTGACTTATACTAGGCCCCCTCCCAAGCGGACCCCAGCCTGGCAACCCAGCCCTTAGGGACATTTCAGATCCAAATTATAGCACTGTGTGCGAGCCTTTCTTCCCAAACTCCCAGCTTCCTTTACTTTCTTTTGGTTGGAATGAACGATTTCGTTTTGATTCTGACAAGGTTCAGTTTCTTTTACAGCACTTGTGGGAGTCATCAGACTCTAGAAGCTCGGATTTTTAGTACAGAAGACAGCATTAAGTCTTCATGTCTAAAGAACCTGCTGTCTTACCATTTCTTCCAATGTCACCAGAAACAGGCTGAGCCAGGATGAAGTGGCTCCCCTGAGCATCCTTTTCCATCTTGTTGTTGTTGTTGTTGTTAGGTGCCATCGAGTCGGTATCCGACTCATAGCGACCTTCACAGGGTTTTCAATGGCTGACTGTTTCGGGATTGCCTTGGGAGTGGATTGCCAGGCCCTTCTCCCATTTCTGCGGTGCTGGGAATTGAATTCGGGTCCTTAGAGACTGCAGCACAGCGCTCTACCAACTGAGCTAAATCCCAGCCCACTTTTCCATCTTAGGTTCTTGAAAATTTGTGGTAGGCAGAATGATGCCCCCCCACAGTGGTACCCTGACCCTTGCAACCTTGAATGTGTTTTGTGTGGTAAAGGGCACTTTGTGAGTGTGATAAAATTGAGGAGGTTGACCATGGAATTCTCCTGGATAACATGGGCAGATTCAACCTATTCAAATGAGTTTCTCAAAAGGGAAGAGAGGGGCAGGAACATGGTCAGAGATGGGATGGAAGAAGGCAGACGTGATTCAGAGCGAGAGGGACTTGACTTGCTGTTGGTGGTGTCAAAGGTTGTGGACAACGATCACAGACTGAATAGGACAAGTGGCCTCTGGACACTGAGGATGGCCTTCTCCTGACAACCAGCAAAGAAACAGGAACCTCAGCCTGCAAGCCCCAGGAGCTCCATGCTTTCAACGATCCAAAGGAGAGAGGAAATGGCTCCGCCTCTGGAGCCTCTGGAAAGGAGGGCAGGCAGGCCAACACCCTGTTCCTAGCCCAGGAGACCCTTTGGGGTGTTTGACCTGCAGAAGTGTAAGGGAATGAAGTTCAGTTGTCTTAAACTGCTAAAGTTGCAGTAGCTTGTTACAGCACCAGTAGGGAATGGCATGATGCCTTTGAAAGGCCAGGCTCTGGGTCCCAATTTATAGGTAGCCATGGGCATCTCTCCAAATGTGATTTGCCCATTTGTGGCTGCGAGTGTGGATCTGGTGGGTGTTCCTAGGAGTTGAATCCAGGATCTTGTACAGGCTGGGCAAATGCTCTACAATTGACCTGCACCCCTCAGGTCCTTTTTCTTATCTTTTGTTTTGAGACACAGTCTCACTAAACTGCACAGGCTGCCTCTGGCCTTGAACTTGTGACCTGCCTGCCTCAGCCTCCCAAGTAGTAAGGGCTGTGCACCACCACACCCGGTTTCTCAGTGTTCTCTTAAGACCCCGGGTCTCCTTTTTCCAGGAGTTAGCTAAATGCAGATTCTGCAGTGCATTGTTCGTTTTCACAGTGCCCTGTCTGAGCCTCAGCACAGGTTAGCTGTATCTGTGTCCAGGGTTCCACCGGCTCCTGATGGGGGCCTAGGGAAGAGGTTGTTCATTTTGTCCCATTCTCCCGTGGTCTCAGTATAACCCTGCCTGAGGTTGGAGTTGTTTGTTTGCGTCCAAAAGGAGAATAACCTGGAGTGGCTCTTAGGGGTTCCTGAATCCCAAGGGTTGCACTTTCATTTTCTTTCTCAGAGACACCAGTCTTTTTACATTTCCAAAGTGTAAGGGACAACAACAAAAAAACGCTGCTTCTTGTAGCCCAATTCACACTGAAGGGCCAAACACTAGCTCAAACCAATCCTGATATTCATAACTGTCCTAAAAATAAAGTATTATCTTTTCTTTTGTACAGTGCCTAGTCAAGCTACAAATATGCTCTGGCAAATACAATTTTGGTTAGTACTGAGAACCGAATAAATGAACCAGTAGATATTATTCAATAGTAAACACATCTTGGAATATGCATACAGTAAGGAAAGAAATTTGCAGTGTAGTGGATTTGGAGTGACATAAGAAGGTGGTAGCCCTGGGTTCAATCTCTAGCTCCAAAAAAATTGGAGAAGGACCTGGCAGCCCAATCCTGAAATAATCAGCCATTGAAAATCCTGTGAATAGCAGAAAAGCACTGACATAGTGCCAGGCACACCCCGGTGTCAGGGAGTATTTTGTTTTGTTGTAGCCAATTTGATGGCTCCTAACAACTGCAACAACAACAACACCGTGGCACTGTGAGAACTGGACATTTAGTCATTGTTTGATAAATTCATTGCTAAGGAAAACTACTGCCCAGCTATCTTGGGAAATTTGTTTTAAAATGACAACAATAATCGTGTGAAACAAGCCGGGCACAGTGGCAAACGCCTGTAATCCCAGCGGCTGGGGAGGCGGAGTCAGGAGGATCACAAGTTCGAGACCAGAGGCAGTATGCGTAACTTAACGAGATCCTGTCTCAAAAAGTAAAAAACGGGCTGGGGGTGCAGCTCAGTGGTTCAGCACTTGCAGAGCATGCAAACGCGCGGCCCTGGGCCCAACCCCCAGTACCACACACACACACACACACACACACACACACACACACACATACACACACACACACACACACACACATTGTGTAAATCAATGAAACTGGGGCACTCAAAGGAGGTAAATTTGGGAGGGGGAGAAAGTAGTCTAGTAAAACCAATTGTACCAGTGTCATTTTCTCTTTCAAATAACAGAGCAGTACCCACCAGAGCAGGTCTCCAGAGACAGGCTACAGTAGGGTGCTGTCCAGGGTGCTGATCGAGCAGCGCTAAGTCCTGCAGAGAGACAGCTGATTTCAAAGGAAGAAGGACTTTTCTTCTCTTCCTTTCTATGGCATCTTGGACCTAAAAAAAAATGTGGCATTTCATTGCTTTGTGAATTTGGTAATTAGGAAGATATTTCGGTTTCTACTTTAAGAGTATAAAAGTGAACAGCAAGAGCTGCGGTTGCACCTGTGTTGGTGAAGTTTTCTTGAAGCTTCTTTTCTAAATGGAGTATAGAACTATACTGGAATGAGATTCTGAGGATTTAACATTGCAAGTAGACACCCCCCCCCTTTTTTTTTTACAGTACTGAGGGTTGAACCCAGGGCCTCGAACTTCCATGCTTTGCCAGTGCTGGACCACTGAGCTGCACCCCCAGCCCTTTTTTTTTTTTCCCTCTTTTTGAGACACAGTCTCACTAAATTATGCAGACTGCCTCTGGTCTCAAACTTGCAGTCTTCCTGCCTCGGGCTCCCGAGTTGCTGGGATTACAGGTGTATGCCACTGCACCTGGCAGTGACAGACATCATTTTTGTCTTTGGGAAAATAATATTTCCTTTTCTAAAGCTCAATGTTAAAAATTTCAGGTTATTCTCCTCTGGTTACATGAGCATCAAGGAGAATAGAGAAAATAGCATCTTGAAGAGGCATATAAATATGAATATATAATATGTAAACAATCTAAAAATAAGCTGGAAAATTTTAAAATATTAACTATACAAGCATGGTTAATGATTTAAACTGTCAGGAAGAGTCAGTGCAGACCTTCTGATATTCTAATTTGCCAACAGGGCGAACTTTCCATGCCTGAGGAAAACAGACCAATTTCATAAGCCAAAACTGAGCGTTTCCTCCAGACACTGATCCTATAGCATGTTATTTCGAGTTGGAACATTTGGGAGACGGATTGATTCACCAAGGGAAAAGAAAATGTACCAACCCCTCACATAATTCTCTGTGAGCTCAAGGAGAGAACATAAATGGACCAACTCCAGACATAAGACATAATTACATGAAGTATAAAGCAGTTCTCAATCTCAATTGATGAATCATACTAAAGGAAGAAGGAATTCTAGCTGGGCAAGGTGGTGCACGCCTGTAATCCCACTGGCTCGGGAGGCAGAGGCAGGAGGATCATGAGTTTGAGAGCAGAGGGAGTCTGCATAATTTAGCAAGACCTTGTCTAAGAAAAGTAAAAAAATGGGCTGGCCATGCAGCTCAGTGGTCCAGCACTTGCAAAGCATGCAAGTTTGAGGCCCTGGGCTCAACCTCTGGTACTGCAAAACATAAATAAATAAATAAAAATAAAAGAAGAAAAGCTGATATTTTTCACCTGCAGGATATTGAGACTCATTGTTAAGTCCAACATCTAACCCAAGAGAGGGATTGAAAAGCATTGGTTAAGAAGGTGCCATCTTTCCTGTTTTCAATGGAGTTTAGTCAATCAACATTTACCACAGATTTTAATAACCAAAGTTTAGTAATTTTGGGTTATAAGTGACTTGTACAAATCCAGAAAGAGATTGGTTGTAACAAATAGGGGAACAGTGGAAGAATCAGACAAAGGGATAACTTGAGAGTAAATACCACACCTGAATCTTACTTCCTATAACCTATATTCTTTAATTACTAAAGATGGACACATATTTGTTGTTGAGCTAGGTGCCCTGATGCGTTCCTCTACTCCCAAGGACTTGGGAGTCTGAGGCAGGAAGATCCCAACTTTCAGGCCATAGGCAGCCTATGCAACTTAGTGCAACCCTATCTCAAGGTAAGATAAAAGGAGGGCACTGGGAGTGTAGCTGAGTGCTAGAGCACTTGCTTAGCTTGTGCAAGGCCGTGGGTTCAATCACCCAGCATGGAAAAATAAAAAAATTTAAAAATTAAACCAAATCAAAACAACAACAACAAACTCAGCTTGTTGGTAGTGGTGATTCCCAGTTACATTACCCCGTGGTTTTCAAACTTTATTGAGCACCACAAAAACCTGAAGGGGTCATTAAAACTCACATTGCATGGCCCTGCCCATAAGGATTTTTTTGTTCTTGTTTGTTTGTTTTGCTTCTTGTTCTGGGGGGGGTTGAATCCAGAGCTTGCATTGTACCTTTGAGCTACATCCCCAGCCCTCACCTCTAGAACTTCTGATTCGGTAGTTCTGAGATGCAGATTAAAAATTTGCTTTTCGAACAAGTCTTTGGGTGATAGTGATGTTTCTGGTAGGGGACTACACTTTGAGAACTAAGGTAGAACCTTGAGGACAGTGTTTCTAGATCTCGCTTTGTATTAGAACCACCAAGGGAGTTTTATTGATCACTGATGCCTTCCTCACATTTACAAAGGACTCTAATTTTGTGGATCTGGGGTACACCTGAAGTTTGGCTTTTTGTTTTTAGTGGTTTTTTTGTCTTTAGTGCTTGCTAGCTGCTCATAAAGCACATCAAAATTGAGAATGCCTGCCTGCGTAGGGGGACGTCTTCTCAGAAATCTTCTAACATC
Organism: Pedetes capensis; assembly: GCA_007922755.1. Classification (NCBI taxonomy): domain Eukaryota; kingdom Metazoa; phylum Chordata; class Mammalia; order Rodentia; family Pedetidae; genus Pedetes; species Pedetes capensis. The sequence goes on along the minus strand of VMDO01016697.1, from coordinate 39,570 downwards.
AGTCAGTGTGTTTCTCTGGCTTCCCCTCACTCACAGAACCTTTCACACCCCGTCCTAGAAGTCTCAGGAGGTGCCTCACACGTGTGCCACGGAGACCCACTTACCCCCCACAGAATGACAGCCATGTTTCCCTCCTGGCTCCAGTGCTGCCGCCGAAGTCAGTGGAAGGTGCCAGGCAGAACCACAGGCTGTCCTGTCATCTCAGCCTGGGCCAGCTCCATGGCATCACTTGTTCACCAGCCCACTCCCTCAGTCACATTCTGTTAAAGTGACACTGTGCCAAAGCCACCTACTGTCATACACAATGTTCCCATACATTCTACGGACTCCCACACTATCATAGATTTTGATTCAAAGAAGTTCTGTGAGCCAAGCCTGCTGGTGCACACCTGTGATCCCAGCACTGGGGAGGCGGAAGCAGGAGGATCACAAGTTCAAGGCCAACCTGGGCTACCCAGTGAGATAACGCCTAAAAACAGAAAAGACCTCCCCCAATAAAACAACAGCAAAAACACAACAACAACCTGGAATATAAACCTCATACATTCCTCAGCCTCCATTGGTGCTAATTCTCCCCAAACACATTTGCACCTGAGGCCTGAGTCTAACTCATGATTTTGACTAAGTGCCAGTTATTTTTTTCCTCAACTTCTGAGTTCTCTCTGTTCTTTCTGTTTAGGCTTTTGCCACTTGTGCCACTCGCCTCAAAAGCAGCTCTGCATCAATGCACCTACCCTAGAGAAATATATGTATTTATGTACATGTGGTCATTTGCAGCAGTTTGCAACAGCCAGATAAATCATGGTATCTCCAAGCTGTGCAATACTAAGATACCCAACAAATAAGAACCTCAATGTGTGCTTACAGAGAGTACAGCCCATTTGTGTTTTACAAAGTAAAATACTTGCCAGTTATAATGGTGCACACCTATAATCCCAGCACTCAGGAAGCTGAAGCAGGAGGATCGTGAGTTCAAGGTCAGCCTGGCCTACACAGGAGATCCTCTCTCCAATAAACAAACAAAAACGTAAGGTGTCTGCATGTGAACAAGCACAAATATCTTCAACCACACACAAATGCATATGAAGAAGGTCTGAAAGGACCTTTTAACAGTTTGATATTTTTACCTGTCCAGAGAATAAGTTTGAGATGATGGAGGAAAAAGACAAGACATGAGAGACAGTGACACAGCAAGCCTTACTGGGTGTCACCTGGATAGGGTTGACTGAGTCTCCCCTCCTCCTGGAGACTGCCCAGAGATGCGTGGTGAGAACAGGGGAATAGCGCTGTCCAGGGGGGGAGGAGGGCACAGGAGCACCAGCAACCGGGGTGAGGTAGGAGCCGACCTGCCCAGGTGTGGCCTGGACTCTCCAGGTCAGAGCAACAAAGGGCCATAGTGGCTTGTGGTCTTAGAGCCACAAGGTTCTGCTTCACGGGTGACTGGCGATGCTGGGTGAGATTTTTCGGGACACACAAAGCAGACACAGCCTAACTGGCTACATATTTGCTGGATTGGATTACTTAAAAAATAATTGGATGCTTCACAGTTTGAATTTGTTGTCAGCAGGTTTCTGAGCTCCCAGGTGTCAGCCTGTTGTGAAATGAATAACCCAGAGGCCAAGCACAGGGGGTGTCTTTGGCACATTCACATAACAACAACCTCTGACAAAAGGACAAAATTGCAAGTGAAGTGAAAGGAACTGTTTAAAAATTATTACTAGCTGCCACTCTGTCTCACACGGACGTGTGCTCACCGTTTACATGTTGTGTTAGTAGCTTGCGTGTCACTCTGGCAAAATACCTGGCAGAACAGCTTAAGAAGGAAAGAGTTACTGGGCTACTGATCCAGAGGGCCAGGGTTCAACTCAGTTGGTAGAGCGCTGCTCCGTACTCTCTGAGGACCAGGTTTCAAACCAAGCACTGCAAAAATGGGAGAAGGATGTGCCAATCTACTCCCCAAGCAATCTTGAAACACTCATCAAAAACCCTATAAGAGTCCCTGTGAGATATGCATTGGACCCCAGTGGTCGGCATCTAACAACAACAATAAAATGGAGTGGGGAGGCTTAGTTAAATTGTCTTGCAGATGTCAGCATCTGAACCTTGAAACTGGGCTGCCATCCCTCTCAGCCTTTCCATGCAAGCTGACTTTGCATTGAATGAAACCTCCCATTCCTGAAACATGGTTAATCTCTGCAGACATTCTGTATAACAGACCCCTTCTCCCAAACACCCAGATCCCATTCTTTTTCTTTGCTTTTCTTTCTTTCTTTTTTTTTTTTTTTTTTTTTGCGGTACCTGGGGTTGAACCCAGGGCCTGACGCTCGCTTGCTCTGCAAGTGCTCGACCATTGAGCTGCACCTCCAGCCCATTTTCTTACTTTTTGAGACAGGGTCTGGCTAAATTATGCAGCCTGCCTCTGGTCTCAAACTTGCCATTCTCCTGCCTCCACCTCCAGAGTCGCTGAGAGCACCACTGCACCAGGCTCAATCCCATTCTTAGAAAACAGCCTAACCTCTGCCAGCATCAACCAATTCCTGGCTAACCAGCGGTATAATTTCCAACTCCATTTTGGCTAAATACCATCCATACAGCTTCCATTTCATGAAAACCTGAGGTCACATTTTCAAGAATGTTTGAGTCTGTTTTTCTAGATTGCAATCCTAATCAGATCCCAATAACTGTGATTTCCATTGTTCTTCAAGGGTTAATTTTATTCTCAGTTAACAAGTGAGAGACATGCCCATTGCATTGGTGAAAACAAGAGCTCAGTACAATGGTGGGTGGAGTCTCTTTGAACTGGGTGGCTGGAGGTTGTGGAAGGCAGAATCAGCAGTCTTGTCACTGGCAGCAGGACACATAGCCCAATCCTGTAAAGGGGAGCAGCCTGAGGAGTTCTTTTCAGAAACATCTAGGCAGCTGAAGCCAGGATCCTGACTTACACCATAGAAAAGAATTTCCGAATGAGTCGATGTGAAGAAAGGGTAGGGTTTATTAAGTAAGACACAGGGTATATTAAGGAAAAAAAAAAAAGTGCTGTCTTAGATTTAAGCGGAGGCAGAGAGAGGGGCGGGGTAGAGATGATTAAGAGAAGGACGGTTGTGCACCCTCAAGGAGGGTTTCTCAAGGGAGAGATGCATCACTGAGATTTTGGACAGCTCATATTATGGGCAAAATTTAATGGAGGGGAGGACTATTCATGAGTTAGGCAGGGAGAATGCAGAGAATTCCAGAAATGGCTTGGAAGTTTCCTGGAACAGTGTTTCCTCCCCCTTTCTGTCCTTCTAGGGGGTTTCCCGATGTGTCATGGTGTCAGAAGCATGGGAGGGCTGGCAGTTTTGCAAGTCCAATGACATGGAGATGTCATCAGACAGTTAGTGGCCATCTGCCCCAGCTCTGTTAATCCCAGCTGATTTAGGGTGGTCTTACTGTAATATGGGGCTGGGATTTAGCTGAGTTGGTAGAGCACCACTCTGCAGTCTCTGAGGTCCCGAGTACGATTCCCAGCACCGCAAAAATGGGAGAAGGACGTGGCAATCCACTCCCAAGGCAATCCCGAAACAGTCAGCCATTGAAAGCCCTGTAAGGGTCGCTATGAGTCGGACCCGACTCGACGGCACCTAATAACAACAACAACAATACTGTAATACAGCTCTGCAACTGCGTCAGGCTTTAGCTATTACACGTTTTGCCTTTTTTTTCCCCATGTCTATCTGGTCCTCCTTAGTCTCAACATTTGATGACACTTCATCAATGGCTGTTTTTTCATTTAGACTCAGGGCAGATCCAGGATTTGTGGGACTTTATACAGTTTGAGGGTCCTCTAAGCAAAAGAATCCAAAGCTGTGAGTAAATATTGGGTTTTTAAGTGAATCATTATTTCAATTAAAAACAAATGCCTCAAACTACCAAGTCCAGAAAAATGTCACCGTAGTTTTTGTCAGTATTTCTTCATGGAGTCTTATAGCAGTATCCAAAGATGACCTTCTGGCTCTGCACATTGTGAAACTTGAGCTTCCTCTACCACCCACGTGTATCTGGGATGGAGTGCCACTGCACATACTTTTACTACAGTGTGCTCTCTGGCCTTGAACTGGCAACAGTGGCAGTAACAGTCTATTCAGAAGCAACTCCTACCTGAAGATGGCCAGAAATAATCCAATTGCACATACACCAGGGTTTGAAACCACATAAATACATCCTTCTAAACTCAAACTAAATGTGTTCCCTCTCTACTGAAAATGATGATATTCTACTAGTAGGTGAGAGGTTATATGTAGACTTTTAGAAGGAGTCTTGTACAAACACCCTACCTTCTCCGATGCTACTTGACTTGAAAAGAACCGTGATAGAGAAATGTGAAGAGAAAGTCAGAAAGTAATAGTAAACCCAAGGGAATGTGCTTTGTTATGGTTTGGATCAAAATGTCCCCTAAAGGTCATGTGTTTGAATATGGGTCCCCAGCTGGTGGTGCTGTTTGTGGAGCCTATGGGAACTTTGGGAGGTGGGATCTAGTTTTGTAGAAGTGGTTCCCTGGGGGCAGGCCTTGGGAGATTTTCACCTGGAGTCTCGGTTCTGGTTCCTCACTGCCTTCCGATTTGCCATGCTGTGAGGTTGCTTGCCATCAGCCCTGCTGCCTGCCACTGCCATGTCTGCTCTGCTACCATGATGGACTGATCCTCCAACTCTGAGCCCCTAGCCAATCTCTCCCCTATAAGTTTGGTCTGTTAGGTTTCTATGTCACAGCGACACACTAGCTAATGCACCATTCACAGCTTACCATGAAAGTGTCACTAAAACCTAGGGGGCCCTAAGCGTGTTGCTAAGGCTCTTTACAATGCCTAGGGCAGGGTCCAGGTAGGGCGGGACCTAAAGCATCAGTTTCCTTAGCTGCCTTGTAAGTCTAATGCTGCTAAGACGTTTGTAAATTCACAATTATTTTAAAACAATATTCAGTATATCATGCCCATTTTGAAACAGAAATAAAGCAAAAGAAAATAAAAAGTTGGAGATGAGAATGAAAATCTGAAATGTTTAAACGAATTGCTAATTTTGCTGGATTCATACTATTGTCTCATGATATTCCAGGGCATAAATAATGAAGTAAATTTATATTGCAAATTGTTTTCTTGATAATTGCATTCTCAGTTATTATCATGTCAAAATTGATTAAATTTCTCTTCTTTTAGTACAGCTATCTGGTCTTGTCATGTGGTATCATCTAACATTTAATCCTTGGTTTACACTTAGATATTCTCTAGTTTGGAGGGTTCATTTGGTTAAAATTGAGTAATATAATCTATAAGCCTACTTTATATATTTTTATTTTTGATGTTGAGAATTGAGGCCAGGGCCTTGTACATGCTAAGCACACATTCTACCACTGAGCCTCACCCCAGCCCTTATAAACCTACTGTAGATACAAGTAACCTACCTCTGTCACAGCGCACGAGAAAGGAACCTGTGATGAGGTAATGTTAAGTTCCTTCCTTCAAGAACTGTTGAGGCGGTGCATTTGGTTCGACTTTGTGACTTTGTGTCAATCAAGGGCATCTGTGTCAACTTAAGAGTCATTATTTATGAAAATAAATTACTTTCTAATTGGCTAGTTCATCTTGGACACTTTTGAGATCACTGATCTAGAAGGCTTTGAGAAATCTTGTCGACCAGGGATGGAGGAAAAGCAGTTACTGCAGAGAACTCTGGTATATAAACAGAATACTCTTTTCCAGTCTACAGTTTTAAGATGGAGTCCAGAATACCTATAAGGAAAAAGGGCAAATGTCCCCCTAATGACTGAATTTTTGAGGTTCTCAGTTCAGGGTTCCTTAAGTTACGTTTGGAAATTATTATTCTATATCAATGCACAAGCTGAAGCTGAATATACAAATGACAGAGTTGAAAATACTACCAACAAAACATAAATGGGTTGACAAACTAGAAAAGAAGGGACTTTCTCTACCTCATCAAAGACACCCATGAATTACCCAGAGTTAACACCATACTCAGTGGTGAAAGACAAAGCTTTCTCTGGAAGATCAGGAACAAGAGAAGAATGCCTACTTTCACCATCTCTGTTTAGCACTATATTGGAAGTTCTAGTGAGGGAAATTGAATAATAAAAGGAAATAAAACGGCATAAAGATTAGAAAAGAGGAATAAAACTGTCTCCTTTTTTAGAAAGTCTGTTCTCATGTACAGAAAACCACAACACATCTACTAAAAAATGGAAGAACTAACAGATTCAGCAAGGTTGCAGGACACAAGATCAATACACAAAAACCAACTGTATTTCTTTACTCTAGGAATGAATAATCAAAAATGAAGTTAAAACCATGACTCTGTTTGCAATAGCAACAAGAAGAGTGAAATAAGGGAGTTCATCAGTAAAAGGTAGGGCAGGCATCTCTAAGCTTCCAGCATATCCAGGACCCCAGAAACACTGAAAAATAAGCAGAAACTGCCAGGTCCACTTTGTCATAACTTTGGGCTTTGCCTCTCTCAAACTGTCAAAGACTTACAACAATATAATGAGTGCTGAGTCAAGAAAAAGGAAATTTAGCAATGGGTGTAGTGGTACATGCTGTTCATCCCAGCTACTTGGGAGATGGAGACAAGAGAATTGTTAGTTGGGGGCCAGAGGCAGCCTGTGTAACTTAGTGAGACCCTGTCTCAAGTTTAAAAAAATAAAAGTAAAAAATGGGCTGTGGGAACGGCCCAGTTGTGGAGTACTTTTGCAGCAGCAAATACCAGCTGGGAATCCTCACAATTCAATCCTGTCCCATTCTGGCACAATCTACCTGGAGATAGCGTCAGTTCCCACAGACTGAGCGCTCAGTCCCCAAGACTGTTTCCCTCACTTCAAAAGACCATCAATATCCCTGGAACTGCAAAAAAGAAATGAAGAGAAGAGAAGGGAAAAGAAAAGAAAACGGGAAAGGAAAGAAAAGGAAAGGAAAGAAAAAAGAAAAGAAAAGAGGAAAGAAAAGAAAAGAAAAAGGTAACTTAGGATCCAGCAGTTTATACTTTCAGGTAATCTTGTAGTTTTTGTGGGGCCACTTGCTTTAGCCGTTCATCATGATACAAACAGCTGAGTTAGACAACTTACAAATAGAAAAGATTTATTTTGGCTTTCAGTTTTGGAGGTCCCTACCCGCTATCCTTGGACCCCATCGCTTTGGGGCTTGTGCTGAGGCCAGACATCATGGTGAAAGTGTGTGGCTGAGCCAAACAACCCACCTATGGCAAGGAAACGAAACAGAGAAAAAGAGACCAGAGTCCTACCATTCCCCTTGAGGGCATACCCGCAGTGATCCAAAGACCTCTCACTAGGCCCCATCTCTTAAGCTTTCCTCTCCCTCCAAATAGACCTGAGGAGCAAGCCTTTAGCACAGGGGCTTCTGTGCAACACTCAAGATCCAAAGATCCAGCTGGGCATGCTGTCACATGCCTGTAATTCCAGTGACTCAGGAAGCAGAGGCAGGAGGATTGCAAGTTTGAGACCAGAGACAGTCTGCATAATTTAGTGAGACCCTGTCTCAAAACAAAACAAAACAAAACACAACAAAAGCAAACAAACAACAGCAGCAACAACAACAACAACAACAACAACAAAAACAAAGATCCAAACCAGAGCCCTGCCTGTCACTCTGGTGGCAGGAGTTGAACAGTGTTGCCCCCAGTGTCCTGTGGAAAATGCTGAATAGCCCCTGGTTTTCAGATGGAAGGTGTAAGTTCAATACACCACCACCAGAGGAGGCAAAGTCACAGGCTTCTACTTACACATCCTGGGCAGAGAGGGTGCAATAGTGGGAAGAGCAGAGCGGCCTTGTGTACCTGGCCACACAGGGCAGGAAGGAAGAGGTGGGGGGAGGTGAGAGAGGGAGAGAGAGGGAGAGGGGGAGAGAGGGGGAGGTGGAGGGAGGGGGAGAGAGAGAATGAACTAGCAGTGTACATAAAAGAATAAGCCATGTCTATTCTTCTGTCTTTTTCTTTTTTTCTTTTCTTTTCCTTCTTTCTTTTTTGAGATAATCTTGCTATGTAGCCAGGCTGGCCTTGAATTCATGATCCTCCCGCCTCATCCTCCCAGGTGCAGGGATTACAGGCATGTGCCCCCATGCCTGGCTCCATTCCTAATCCTATATGGGTCATTTTGGTTCATGGAACGGTTCGTTTAAAGTATAGGAAGCATCAGAAAAAGTGAGAGCCCAGTCTACTAGGAGGAAGAGGTCCTTCTAATTTCTTATTTCTGGCCTCAGGCTCGAGTATTTGGGTGTGGGGTTCTATTTCTAACTCTCAGGCAGCAATATTTGCTGTCTTACTGCTACAGGGAGGCATTTCTCTTCTATTATTAGCATCTGACACTCAAGGAAGTTTCTGTCATAACATTAGGTGAACACAAGCTAAAAGCCAGAGATTTTATGACCATACCAGATGACAATAAAACCGTATCAGGGTTGTTTGGAAAAGACACTGAACAAACTAACCATTAAAGTCTCCAACCATTAAAAAAAAGAAAACAGATGTCCAATCACATTTTTTCTTTTCTGGTACTGGGGGGATGAACCCAGGACCATGCACGGTCTTTGCAAGTGCTCTACCACTGGGCTGCACCCCTAGCCCCTTTTTTATTTTTTAGCTTGAGCCAGGATCTCACTAAGTTATGCAGGTTGCCTCTGGCCTCGAACTCATGATTCTCTTGCCTCCGCCGCCTGCATGGCTGGGATTACAGACGTGTACTACCGAACGCTTCTTCCAATCACATTTCAAGGTGGTTTTCCGTGCTTTGAGCATGCTTATGCAGGGAAGTCTCCATGAATATCCAAAGCGTTGGGCATGGAGACCTTCCAGATGGGGGAACATGTGGAGGTTTCTGGAGAGTGGTGTGCCTGCACAGGGCATAGGAGCTCTGTGCCTCTCCCCCTGGCCTCAGCCTATGCCTGTGTTCGTCTTATCCTTTGTGCCATCTTCTGTAAGAAACTGGTAAATAGAAGAACGCGTTTCCCTAAGCTCCCTGAGCCTCTCTAACAAATTAATTGGACCAAGGAAGAGGCTGTAAAAACCACTATTTATAGCTGGTTGGTCATAAGCACAGGGAAGACAAGCTGGGCTTACGATAGGCATTGCAAGTGAGGGGAACAGTCCTGGCGCCTGAGAACTCAGCCTGTGGGAACTGACACTCTCTCCAGGTAGACAATGCCAGAATGGAAGAGGATTGAATCAGAGGATTCCCGGTTGGTGTTTGCTGCTGCAAAATTGCTTGCTTGCTGGTGAGGGGAAAGCTCCACACTTTTGGAGGTCCCAGAAATCTTCTGTGTGCTACGAAAGCAGAGAAAACACAGCTTGCTCCCTCAGCACAGCACGAAAACACAGAGCCCTATGAGGCAAACACGCAAAACAGAGGGGGGAAATAGACAGCTGTGCAAGTGCAGTGTCTGCAGCCATAGTCCCCAGCATCCGAGCCCGCCTGATCTGGGAAGGCAGGCAGGGTCGGCCTGGTTAGTCCTCTTGGGGGAGACCGCATGGGAACAGCAGGCGCTGCAGGCTCAGGAGAAGGACCTGGCAACCCACTCCCAAAACTATCCGCCATTGAAAGCCCTACGAATAGCAGAGAAGCTCTGACAATAGTATGGGGCGCAGCACGGTGTGGGGAAGGGTTTCGTTCTGTGGTACATAGGGTCACTATAAGTCAGACCCGACTCATTGGCACCTAACAACAACAACAATAACAACATGCATGTAGAGCAGGAGATTTCGATGCAGGGCCTTCAACAATTGGGAGAGCAGCTAGAGGAAACGCCAGGAAGGAAGCAAGGTACCTAAACTGCGCCGCAAACCTGCGGTGTGTGACAGACACCTGAAGCACTGTGGCCAGCAACCAGGAGGATCCACTTCCTTCCTCAGCACACAGAACCCTGTGCAGGTTAGGCTGAATGTGAGGCCACAAGAAAGAAAGCACCTCAGGGAATTATAAAATGATTAAAAGCATCTTCTTCAACCACAATGCAATAAATCTAGAAATCAATCACAAAAGAAAATCTAAAATATGTGCCAATATGTAGAAATAAAAGGTCAAAACGGAAATCACACAGGAAATGAGGAAATGCTTAGAGATTAATAAAATGAAAACACAACATACCTAAACTTTTGGATGTAGTGAATGCTGAGATCCGAAGGAAAGATACAGCCATAAACTCCACATTAAAAAAGTAGAAACATTACTTACTTTACTTTCTATTTAACCTTACTTTCTATTTATATTTTAGTGACATAAAAAGATATTTAAATATAAATATATAAATATATATAAATATAAAAGTATAAAAATATATTTATACTTAACCTTACTTTATATTTTAAGGAACTAGAAAAAAAGAGCAAACTTTACCCAAAACTAGCAGAAGAAAAGACTTATAAAGAACAGAGATAGACCAAATAGAAAATCGAAAATCAGAACCAAAAGATGGTATTTGAAAAGATGCGCAAACTTGACAAAAAAAAATAATAAATAAAATAAAATGTAGCTATGCTGATAAAGGAAAGGAGTGAAGATACAAATACTTAAACTCAGGGAAGCCTGGGGGTGTAGCTTAGTGAGTGCATGCTTAACATAGGCAAGGCTCTGGGGTCAAGCCCCAGAGTGAAAAGGTAAAGGAAAGAGAGAAAGAAAGCGGGGAGGCAAAGAGGGAAGGGAGAGAGGGAGAGAAAGAGAGAGAGAGAGAGAGAGAGAGAGAGAGAGAGAGAAGGAACGTGAGTGACAACATTGCTACCAAACCTACAGAAATAAGAACGATTAAAAGATAAGCAGGCTAAGAAAAGTTGTTCACCAACAAACTAGATAACCCAGATAAATTGGATACATTCTCAGAAGTACACAGACTACCCAAACTGAAATAGAAAGGGTAAGTAGGCCTATAACAAAGGAAGAGATTGGTTCAGCGGTCAAAAACCTTCCAACCTTCCAATAAAGAAAATTACAGGACCAAATGGATTCCCTGGTGAGTTCGACAAAACATTTAAAGAATAATTAAGACGAATTCTCTGAAACTCTTCCAGAATATTGAAGAGGAGGGAATACTTCTTAACTGTTCTATGAGACCAGGCTACCCTGATACCAAAGCTAGAGAAAGAGCCATCAGGGCCATATCACTTAGGAATACAGAGGTAAAAATCCTCTAGCAAGCTGAACTGAGGAGAACTTTAAAAGGATTACATCCATGACAGAGTAGGATTAATCCCAAGAATGCTAGAGTGGCTCGACACAAGAAAATCAACCAATGCAATACACCACGTTAATAGGACAAAGGGAAAAGGCTGTGGATCATCTCCGTTGAGGCGTTTAAACAGCATCTCATAGGACCCAACTTCTTCCCCTGATACAAGGAAGGAGATTTCTGTTAACTGCTTTCACCACTTCTACTCAGTATGGTGCTGAAAGTTGTAGCTTGAGCAATTAGGCAACAAAAAGAAATAAACTCCCTCAAATTGGAGAGAAAAAAATCAAGTAAAATTATTTCTGTTTGCAGGTGACATCATCTCATACATAGAAAACCTAAAACTCTGTGGACTAGGGTGTAGCTCAGTGGTAGAGCCCTAGCTAAGCTTGGTCAGGCCCTGGGTTTGATCTCCATCACCACACACACACACACACACACACACACACACACAAAGCGACTGGAAGAGATGGGGAAAGAGAGAGAGGAGAGAGGAAAGAAAGATAAAGAAAGGGATAGAGAGGGAAAAAAGAAAGAAAGGAAGAGAGAGAGAGAGGAAAGAAGAAAGAAGGAAAGGAGGGAAGGAAAGGAAGGAGGGGAGGGAGAGAGGGAGGAATGGAGGGAGGGAGGGAAATAGGACAGAGTGGTGGACATGTTTCCTCAGCTACTTGGAAGGCTGAGGCAGGAGGATTACAAGTTTAAGGCCAGCCTGGGCACACAGTGAGACTCTGTATCTCATAAGAAAAATAGAGGGGCTGGAATGTAGCTCAGCCCTATGCTTACCTCACATGTTCCACACCCTGAGTCTGGTCCCTAGTGCCCCAAGCCCCAAAAAGAGAAAAGGAGAAGAAAATGAAAGAAAACAAGGAAACCTAACATCCACAAAAGAACTGTTAGAGCTAATAAGTGAATTCTGCATAGTTGCAGGATAGAAAATCAACACATGAAAATCAATTTATGGGCTGGGGGTAGCTCAGTGGCAGAGCACTCACCTAGCATTCAGGAAGCCCTGGATTGGATACACATCACTGCCTAAAAGAAACAAAAAAATCAGTTACGGATTGTTGTTGTTGTTGTTGTTGTTAGGTGCCGTCGAGTCAGTGTCTGACTCATAGCGACACTACATACAACAGTTGAAACAGGATTGTCAGTGCTTCTCTGCTATTCATAGGGTTTTCAATGGCGGATTGTTTTTTTGGGAGTGGGTTGCCGGGTCCTTCTCCCAAGCCTACAGCACCTGATCTTCCCAGGTAGTCTCCCACGCAAGTGCTAACCAGGCCGACCCTGCTTAGCTTCCGAGATCTGACAGGATTGGACACCACAGTGGTACGGCAGTTAATGTTGTTAAAGCAATAATACCATTTGCTATGGTTTGGGTCCTTCCCAAACTCATGCTGAAATTTACTCGCCATTGTAACAGTGTTGAAAGGTGAGACAGTTCAGCGGTGTTTAGGCCATGACTGAACCCTCCTGAGGGGATTAACGTCATCAACCTAAGGGCGGGTTTGTGCCAGGCACCATGACACACAACGTGTAACCCAGCTACCCAGGTCCATGAGGCAGGAGGATCGCAGGTTCGAGGCCTGCAGAGGCAGCCTGCACAATTTAGCAAGCCCCTGTCTCAACATAAATATAAAAAGAAGGCTGGAGGTGCAGCCCAGCGGGCTAGCAAGTGCCAAGACCTGAGTTCACACCCTAGTGCTGAAAATAAAAATCAGAGTGGGTTCATTATAACAAGGTGTGCTTCCCTCACCCGCCCCCTACCCCGAGGTGGCAAGAACACACGAGATCTACTTGGCAGGTGCTTGGGCAGAAGTGCCTGGGAAGGAAAGTCCCTCCTGGCATGATGCCTTCCAGGGACCATGGCGCGTGGCCACTCTCGGAGGACAAGGCCAAAGGCACTAGTGGGGAGGGGGCAGAATCTGAGAGTGGACTATCGGGTCCAGGGGGGTCAGGACAGTTGTACAGGGTGCAGCCCTGGGTTAGAGAACTCTGAGGGCAGCAACGGCTCAGGGTTTGGGGCCCCAGGGTTTGCCTTAGCTGTGGCTAACAGATTTGGGTACAGTTTCATGGGGTATGCAAAGCAAAAAGGGCCTCAGTGGCTAAAAGTGTGCTTCTTTGGGTGGTCTTCGGAACAAGTGGATGTGTGGGAGCTTGCGTTCGGTGCCCCTGGTCCCTTGCAGCAGGCTCTCAGCCACCCTGTGCTTCCATTTCTGACGTGATGGGCAGATTCTCCTTGACCAAACAGTTGCACCCTCCTGAGCTTCCTTCAAAGCCCGTTTCTATCCTTTTTTCTGAACTCCCATTTTGTCAAGAGCACTGTTAAGTCAACTTAGCAAGAACTCCCACCCTCACTGTCTGATCACTCTCCACATCAGCTCAAGTTCCGCCTCCTCCACTTTCCCCAAGGCAAAATTCATGACCCACCTGCCCGCATGGAAACTGAGCCCTGTATTCTCTCTCTGTTCACCCGTTTCTGATGCTGAACTCTGATGATGGCACTTTTCTGTTCAGACTTTTCTCAGGACTTAAGAAGCTGTCTCTCACCTTGCCAAGAGGTAGCCGGGGTTTCCTTGTCACCACTGTAGTGAGGGGCCATAGACTCCAGAGCCCCTGGGTGCTGGCGGCAGCCCCCCCCCCCCGCCCCCCTCCCAGGCGGATGCATCCATCCGCCCATCCGCCTGAAGATAACTCATTCATGCCTTTTGCTTCTCTCTGCCAAAGCCTCCAACACTTCCCATCCGCGCACATGCTCAGCTCATGCCCTTGCTTTCAATCTGATTTTCTCAATGAAATAAACCTTGGGCTGCCCCTCACTGTAATATGCCGATTACATTAAAAGGAACCTGTCTGCGATGGTCACAAAGAGAGAAAAATTCTTGTTTTAAGCATTTGAGATTGTTCTGACAGGAGGAAGTTGCCACACAGACTCCATGTCAGAAACTGAGTCTGCCGGAGAGAAAAATCTTCTAGAATCTAACGATACATTGCAAGGGTTGATAAGCTCTAGACAGGCCAGTTGGCCTCTTGACCTGATCATTTCAGTGGACTTACTGAGCTTACAGCTGTTGGGGTCCGCTCCGGGCATGACAAAAGACCACGGAGCTTCACCACAACACCAGTACGCTCGGGGACCCTGCGGGTCAGGCAAGAGCTGGTCACTGGCACCAAGAAGGACCTCGGGAGCCGCCTTATATAAACAGGGACCTTATCAAGCTGCTCCTTTGCAGGAGAGCCTAATGTTCTCTAGCTGACAGCACAGGTTTCCAGCTGCTATGATGGAATAACAGCTCTGCATCAGAGTAACAAACAGCTCTGATGTCCACGCTGGCCACGCCAAAGGTCCGGTGACGTTGCTTCTCGCTGGTCGTCTCCTCCTCTCACCTCCTCCCTGGCACGGGGGGGATTGAGAGCTCTTCTTGGCTTGCTCAAGGTCTTCTTTCTTGACCTCTGAGCCTTGCCTCTCGGTGTCTTGATTGAAGGTCTGGACGATGGAATGGATGGAAGCGGCCAAATCAGGTGTAGGATGTGACAACCACAGGCAAGGTGGTCGGGAAGAAAGAAAAGACAGGAAAAGACCCTTGGGGTAGTCGCTAGTCTGCTTACATACTCTCTAGGTCGGGGTGTGGACCAACGTGCAACCAATCAGAGAGTGGCTCATGCCAGGAGGAGCAGCTCTCCCTGGGAGGGCTTAGAAAAGTGCACTGACGATTGGGGGATTGGGTGCAGGCTGGACCAATCACTGAGCTCTCCTTAATAACTAATTGGATTGCTCTGGGAGGCCATTCAGGCTGAAAAGGGCTACACCAGAGCTGGGCTGTTTGAGGGCCACCTTAAATCGCTTGATGGGAGAGGTGATAGGTTAAGGAGAGACCAGAGGTGAGAGGTGAACTGGGACTTCGGTAGATTAGCGCTTAGGGAATCAAATAGGTCCCAGTCTAAATTCCCGGGTTAAGGGTACCCAAACGTGGCAGAAACCGGGCAGGATCTGGGGAGGGGCCAGGCTTCAGCCCCGGTCCCTCCCGATCTACCTCGGGGGTGTCCAGGTAATTCCCCACATGCACTCACCCAGTTTTTGGTAGTTTCCAGCTGCTGAGTTTGCCACACTCCTGCTTATCTTCCCCAGAGAATGCTGCTTTTGGTTATAAAGCGTCAGCCAGCTTCACCTCAGTGAAGAGCTTGCCCAGTTTCTGAACCGAGTCTACCTTTCCGATTTACAAATCTATTCTGCATTGAATAAAACGATCTTTGTTTTTAGTTTGACTTTACTTAGGATTTCTTGTTCACATTGTCCTTCTGCTATTCCCGCACAAGGACAGTCCACATGCCAACCCAATGGACAAGGCTCACTGAGGATGTCTCTAGCATCTTTCTCTTGGACCCTGAATGATCTCTGTGCTCCTCCTTTGCGTTCGGTTGTACAAAAATGTTTGTCTTGCTCCCGCCCTCTTTTGAGGTAGGTTCTCACTACGTAGCCCAGGCTGGCCTCAGACTCACAATCCTCCTGCCTCAGCCTCACGCATGGCATGTGTCACCCTGCCCAGTTTCTCGGCCCACCTTTAAAACATCTTTGCTCTACTTTGAATCTGAAGTGTCCCCTGAATTATCATGTGATAAATGCTTAGTTGCCAGCAGATGGGAGTTGGGGGAAGTGATTGGGTCCTGAGGCTTCTCACTTCATCAGTGCATGAATCCACTGATGGATTTATAATTTGAAGGCATTCTAGAAGGTGAGGAAGACTCGTAGACAGGGCCTGGCTGGGGAGGTAGGTCCCTGGGGAGCGCCTTTCAGTAGTGTGTTCTGTGCCTCTCTGCTTCCTGGCTATTGTGAGCCAAGCAGCCCTGCCCCGCCCCCTTCCCCTGGCCCCTCTGCCCACAGGACACTCCACCTCTCCACAGGCCCAGAGCAATGGCTCCAGCCAGCTCCTCTGACACCTCTGAGATCAGGAGCCAAAACAATCTTTCCCCCTTTTAAGTTGTTTTCTCAGGTAAGTGACAGAAAGTAACAAACACCATCTCTTCACCTCAAGTGTTTGTCAGCTTCCTATCTCTGTGACTGAGGCAGGATAGAAAGACAGGGAACTGTGGGGGACATGGAAAAGGAAAGAGCTTTCACCCCAGGATCTGTTTTGAATTTCACCGGTTGAGAGTCAAGAGCTTTGACACAACGACCAAGACTGCTGTGAGGACTGTCTGCATAAAGACGTTATTTTTGAGAGACATTTTAAATCATGAAAATGTCAAAATACCAATAAGGCATGGTTGGGGTCAAAAATGCATGTGACCTTTCAGTTTTGCCGTCCCCTCTGAAATTCGGTGCTGCCTTGAGACACCCCCAGGCAACTCTCTCGTGGCTCTTTTTTTTTTTTTTTCCCTCTCTCTCTTTTCTTTTTTCTTTTCTTCTTTCTTTTTCTTTCTTTTTTCTTTTTCTTTCTTTTCTTTCCCTTTTTTTTTTCTTTTTTTTTTCTTTTTTTGGTTGTGTGGTACTGGGGTATGTACTCAGGGCCTCATGCTTGGCATGCTTTGCAAGTGCTGCACCCTCAGCCCTTTCTTTCTTTCTTTCTTTCTTTTTTTTTTTTTTTTTTTTTTTTTTTTTTTTTTTTTTTTTTTTTTTTTTTTTTTTTTTTTTTTTTTTTTTTTTTTTTTTTTTTTTT
>VMDO01016697.1:0-22603 GCA_007922755.1 Pedetes capensis | reverse complement strand
AAATTCCTCCAATGGAAAAATCCAAACAGTGGAACTTCTTTGCATCTTATTGGCACATCCTCAGCCTATGCCAGGCCTTTCTAGACTCATGTCACACTAGGTGCCAAGAGCTGGTCACCCAGGGCTGCTGACATCACACGGGGCATGCCCTAGGTTAAATAAAACTGGAGGGAACAAGTATGCCAGCCCTGTTTTGGCTTCTGGTGCTTTGATTACTTAGTAAGTTCTTGTCTGTGTCTTGGATGCCTGCCTGCTTAGCTCAATATCTATTTCTCTCTGTCTCTCTCTGTCTCGCTCACTCGCTCGCACTAGCTCTCTCTCTCTCTCTCTCTCTCTCTGTCTCCCCCCCCCCTTTCTCTCTCAGTGCCCACATGCATTCTACCGTGTGGACTTAATAAACTTTACAACTTTGTTTCACTCTTTCTGGCTTGTCCTGAAATTCTTTTCTGTGGCGAAGCCAAGATCCCGGCTTAACCTGAGTCGTGGGCCCAGCCAGGGGAACTCCTCAGGCTAGGCAGCCACACTGAGCTGTGCCTCTCTGCTGTGCCGCCAGTGCCATGACAGGACACCCAACAGAGTGAACCTAGAAGGAGGAAACGTGTACTCCGGCTCCCAGTTTGGGAGGTTTCAGTGCATGTTGGTTGGCTCCTTACCTTTGGGCCTGTGGCAGTGGGGACATCATGGGAGCAAGGGGTGTAGGGATAAATCTGGACAGTTTAGGCAAAAACCCCAATTCTTGTGAATCTGCACTAGAAGCCTTACTAGCTAACTTAGAAAAGTACAAGGGACTGGCCAGAAAAGGAAAGCCAGTGTCATGCCCAGGCTTCCCCAGGCAAGGTAGCTCCGCCAAAAATCCCACGGCGACCTCACTGGACGTCTTGCAAAACTTTGTCAGCTCCTCTCCTGTGATTGGTCAGTTAATCCTAAACAGTGATTGGTCAGCCAAGGCTATTTAAGCAGCTGTGCTTCCCCAGTTCTCTCTCTCAGCTCCTTGGCTGGCATCAGACAAGAGCTCTTTAGGGACTTCAGGACCATCTCAGGACCAGCCCTCTCCAGACAACCACCGTGAGCAGAAGAGCCCCAGTGGATGTGTCAGGGAAGGAGGCAATGGGAGGAGCCTTTCATTGCCACCGCCCACGTGTCAGCCCCCAGAGCTGTCTCGCTCGGGCTGTGTCACTTGTGCTGTAACCTCTCGGAGTTCTTCTGCCCTTGTAAGGGTGGAGGCAATAAAGAGCCATGTGTGTTTGTAAAGGAAAACATCCCAAACTTCCCTTTCTTCTCTGTGGCACCTACCCTATTCCCAGGGATCTAGATAAAGGTATTATGTGTGCAGTGCTCCACCGCTGATATCCGGGCCAGACTAGGAGTGCCCCACAGAGGGGGGAAGAGAGCTGCTCATCTCATGCTGGCCAAGAAGCAAGAGAGAGAAAGGGGAAGGGCCAGGCCCTCAGGAACCCCTTCAAACCCACACCCCAGTGGCCTCACTTCCTTCCACAGTCCCTGCCTCCTGAAGTCTCTACCACCTCCATGGTGCCATGAGCCACAGACCAACAAAGGCTTTAACACATAGGCCTATGGGACACCTTTCAGATCCAAACCAGAGCAACCCATCACCCCATCTCAGGGGCCTTCAAGTAAACTGGGACTTAAAATCATGTGTTAGATGTTCTAAATTCGAAGCTAATCCTGAGTGACCTACAAGCCCGGGTGAGAAGGGTGAGAGGAGAGATGGGTGGAGGGCAGGAGGGTGGAATAAGTGGCCCCATGGGGGGAGGGAAAGAGCCTGCTGCCATAGCTTACCTCTTCCTTTCCTCCTCAACTTGGGCCCCCACACCACTCGCGCATGTGAGGTCGTGCGTGTCCCCCCATGGAAGCACTCTGATACAGCGGGGCCACTGTGGGCTTCTTGCCTGTCTGCCCTCCGAAGGTGGAGGCCCCTGTGGAGGGGCCCCTCCTGTCCTTGTCCGTCCGGCTCAGCACAGGCTCTGATGAGTGGGACAATAGCTTGGCCTGAGGCACACAGTGTACCTGAGCCCTCAGCTGAAGAAAGACTGGTTCCCACTCATCAGGCTTTGTCACCAGGTACCAGAAGACAGCCCCCTCACAGCTGGCACCCAGAAGGACCCTTGTACCCCAGGCCTGCCCTTCAGTCACCATCGCCTGCTTCCTCCTCAGCTCCAGAAAGATGAGACATGTCTCTCACTCACTTGCTCTTTCTCTCTCTCCCTCTCTCCCTCTCCCTCATTTCCTTCTCCCTCTCTTCTCCCTCTCCTTCCGTATTGATTTTAAGCTTCTATTTTTCTGGGTGCCATTGAGTTGATTCCAACTCACAGGGACCCTACGTGCAGCAGAACAAAACACTCCCCGACACTGTGCTAGGCACACGATCTTTATACATTTGAGTCCAATGCTGCAGCCACTGTGTTACTTCTCACTTTCAGTGGTGCTACATCAGCAAAAGGACGTCCCGGGGCCTTGACTCTATTCCCATCCTTAAGGTCAACTCTACTATGAGGAGGCATCTCTTCTCTACTAATTTCTTGAATTCCTTGCAGCCTGAGGGGCTCACTTTCTGGCACTATATTTGACAGTGCTATTCATAGGGTTTTCAATGGCTACTTTTTTTCAGGAGTGGGCTTGTCAGGTCCTTCTCCCAGGTTTGTCTTAGTTTGTAAGCTCCGGTGAAACCTGTCTACCACGGGTGGCCCTGATGGTATCTGAGATACCAACGGCCTAGCTTTCATCACCACAGCAACACACAAGCCCCCACTGCACAACAAGGGAAATTTGTGCTTTTCCCTTTCTTTGTGACCATATCTGTGGAAGCAAATCTAAAGGGTTTCTGTGTGTGTGTGTGTGTGTGTGTGTGTGTGTGTGTGTGTGTGTGCGCGCGCGCACGCGCGCGCGCGCATGACTTAGAGAGTAAAAGCTTTGATGATGATCCCCATCAGCGTGAGGCCTCATCTGGAAAACAGAGTTGGGTCGGGGGGTGGGGAATGGGCCCCTTGGGGAGATGGTTTTCTGTTATGTAAGCTTATCACTGAGATAAGCATCTCAGACTGCTCTGGACTTCCTGAAGGGCCTGGGCGGCACATCTGGCACAGTTCAGGTTCACCAATTTCTTTCAAAGAATGCCAGTAGGGCTAACGCCTCTGCCTGTGAGGACTATCAACAAAACTCTTTTTATTGATGAAAATGTCTGCGGAAGGACCCTGAATAAATGATGCACTCTGTATTCTAGAAGACTATGGGTAGAAATATGCTGTATACTTGGTAAAAATTACTAAATTACATAACATGGAACAATAATGAAAAAGGATCTGTCTGGGGATACTGTTCGGTGATACAGCACATACTTAGCAATTGAAGGGCTTTGCTTCAATCCACAGCACTGAAAAAAACATTGAAAGAGAAAACTGAAAAGCTCAGGTATCAGTTAGCCCAGGCTGCCATAACAAAACACCACAGACTGCATGGCTTAAACATCACATATTTGCTTTTCTCACAGTTTCAAAGGCCTGAAGGGCAAGCCCAACGTTCTGGCAAAACTTGTTTCTCCTGTAGCCTCCCCCACTGGCATGTCGGTGGCTATCCTCCTTTTGTGTTCTACCAGAAGGTAGAAACAACCCAGGTGTCCACCAGCAGAAGGCCTGGTATGTGCACAAAATGAGCTGTTTTCCAGTCACAAAAGTAATGAAATTCTGATTCGTGCTACACCACAGATGAAGCTAAAAACACTGCTGAGTGAAATAAGCCAGGTTCAAAAGGACAAACATGAGGCTAGGGTGGAGCTAAGTGGCTGCGATGCCCTGGGTTCAATGGAAGGGAGGGAGGGAGGGAGGGAGGAAGGAAGGAAGGAAGGAAGGAAGGAAGGAGAGAGAGAAGGACGAAGAAAAGGACAGATGCAGTGTGATTTTACTTGTATGAAACATCTAGAAAAGGCCAATCATAGAGACAGAAAGAAGCCACTGGAAGCACCGAGGAGTTTGGAGGGAAGTCATTTTTCCTCCCCTGCAAATCCCCAGGGGCAGCCCCTGTGGACCATCTCTGGGAGAATTCCTTCACACCTAGTTTGCTACAGAGCATTTTCCTCAGTGACATTTGATACGTGAGAACATGACAAGGGGCAGTGTCCAGTGCTGGCCTGGGCATCCCAGTTCCCACATGTCCCACTGGCTCCAGCCTTATCTGTTCTCAGCTGATAAAGGGACCAGGACTGGCTCTCTCCCCTCCCCCTCTCCATGGGCTGCCAGGCAACACCCCCTACCTACACCCTTCTCTGTGGCAAACATGGCAGCAGCTCTGCAGTGAAATGCAAAGCTCTTTTTATAAGACCTTCAAGTAAAGCAGACACCAGGACCACAAAGACCTGTAGGAAAGCAAGTGACAGTATGGTGAAAAACAGCTTATCACCAGCTTTATCACCCCAGCGCCTCAGCCCCCCCAGAGTCCACTACATCTAAGCATCTAAGCGAACAGCCAAAGATGGGGCAGCCTGTGGCTCTTTTTTGCCTCTCAAGGCTGTCTTGCAGGCAAGACACTTCCTTTCCTTTGCCTACAGTTTCCGTTAATAAAGTACACATTTTCAGAACCTCATTTGAAGGGCTGGGGGTGCAGCTCAGTGGTAGAGCGCTGCCTAGCATGCCCAAGACCCCAGGTTCAGTCCCCAGCAAAGCAAGGAAAAACAACCCAAACCCCCTTATTTGACATGAGATACCACAAGCACTGGGACTTGCTCTTTACAACTCCGAGAACATAGGCGTGGGAGGAAAGCAGATTGGGAGAGGCTGATATGTAATCAGTGGACCTAAACTTACAGGATTATTCTCTCAGCATTTGGGTATGTTTGGAAATATCCATTATCAAAAATGTGATTAAAAATGGGGGAGGGGTGGTAGGCCTTAGATATTCCTTTTAAAAGTTTAGTATCATCAGGTAGTTTGGGATCCCACAGCAGTCTTTAAGAGAACAATTTAAAAACTTCTACAAAGAGCATAATTCTTTAGCATATATATGGCTTTATTTTAATATACAACTCATTTAGCTTATATAGGAGTTCCTACTGATTTGAAATCATAAAATGCACCATTCATATGCTACTAAATTATGTAACTGACCAATAATAACCATTAAGTTTTAAAGCACATTGTTTGTGACTCCACTTGCAAATGTTAGCTAAAGTCCTGAGGCTCCTTCCTCTGCCAGCTTTGCCCAGTGAGTTCTGCCAGACCCATCCCGGTGCTGCAAGCTCCCAGAATCCTGCATGGGGAGGCCTCATACCAGTGAGGCTCATCGATTCCCTACTAATTGAATAACCTTCTAAACACATCTCACATTTAAATGCATTAAAAAAAGAATACATACATACACACACACACATATATATATGTATATATATATATACATATATATATATATATCAAAGACTATTTCAACTTTGGAAGAAGCGTATTATGTTTAGAAATCGATTTTTATAAATGTGATATGTATACACAATGGAATATTATTCAGCAGTGGTGGTGTTATGAGGTACCCTGTAGTCGAGTCTAATTCAGAAGGACCATCATAGGGTTTTCAATGGCTGATTGCTTCGGGATTATCTTGGGAGTGGGCTGTCACATTCAGCTCCCATTTCTGAGGCCCTGGGGATCGCACCTGGGTCCTCAGTGCAGAGCAGCACTCCACCAACTGAGCTAAACCCTGGCCCATATTCGGCAGTAAGAAGAATGACAATGCAGCAAAATAGATGGAAGTGAAGATCATTATTTTAAGTGAAACAACCTAGATTCACTTATATGCAGAAGCTAGATCTACCTTAAAAGGGAAAACACACACACACACACACACACACACACACACACACACACAATTGTATATCTCTAAGATTAGAGAATACAAAGGGACCCATCAGGAGCAGGGAGGGAACTAGTGTAAAGGGCAGGGAAATGGGAAATTTGAGAGCGTGGAGCAACATAGGTGGGTAAACAGGGAGAGAACAAGTGCAAAATACAGGATACAATTTTATGAAAATCCCATAATGACTCTCATTATACTATATACAATTTTAAAAATCATCCTGTACCTCATAACTATGTATAATTATTGTTATATGTCAATCAAAAATTTTTGCAAAATGTTCAACAATCCTGATTAGCCGGGCCAGGTGGCACAAACCTGTAATCCCAGCGGCTTGGGAGGCGGAGGCAGGAGGATCACAAGTTTGAGACCAGAGGCAGTCTGCATAATTTAGCTAGACCCTGTCTCAAATAAAGTAAAAAAAAAAAAAAAAAAAAAAAAGGGCTGGGGTGCAGGTGAGTGGTCCAGCATTTGCATGCCCCGGGTTGAACCCCCCAGTACCGTAAAACAACAACAACAACAACAACAACAACAACAAAGCAATACTGATTTAGCTGGGCGAGCTGGCCCATGCCTGTCATCCCAGTGGCTCGGGAGGCAGAGGCAGGAGGATCGCAAGTTCGAGTCAGAGGCAGTCTGCGTATTTTAGCGAGACCCTGTCTCAAAAAAAAAGAAGAAAAATGGGCTGGAGTTGCAGCTCAGTAGTCTATAGCACTTGAAAAGCCAGCAAGTGCGGGCCCTGGGTTCTACCCAGTGTACCAAACACACACACACACACACACACATACACACACACACACACACACACACACACACAGACAGACAAATCCTGTTTGATAACCGCACACTGCACTTATGAACTGAATTATCACTCTGCACGCCATAAATAGGTACAATTAAAATATTAATAACAAAGAAAGAAATTTGTTTTTACATTAAAATCACAGAACAATTTGCCACACCTGAGTGGCCAGTTGTACGGTGACCTATTTTAGGGTTGATGAAAGGGCCTCTGTCCCTATTTTGACAATTAGAAACACTGGAACCCAGAAAGTGCCATTGCACCCCCCAGGTGCCTCCCTTCTTAGAGTCAGGCCACAGTGTGCCACAGTTCTGTGGCCATGTCGCTCTGTGTGCCACATTTCTCATAATATCTGTGCACATCATGTTTTTCAAGGATCTCACTGCCAAAATCCTTAACCACTCAAAGGTTCGGTTTCTCCCTTTTACATGAGGATAAGAACAGTGTCTCTCCCAGAAGGGTACAGAGCAAAGCCGGGCACAGAGCAAAGGCTCCATCCATGGAGGTAAGGACACCTCTCAGGGCAGGGTGGAAATGTGCCCATAAACTTTCCTGCTCAGTACTCCTGCCAGCTGAGACTCGGGACTCTGCTTCCGCCCCACAGAGGGGCTGCCCTTTCAAGCTGGACCCTCACCTCTCCCAACACAAGGAGCAGGCAACACGGAAACTCCACCTGCCTATAAGAGCTTTCTCCTTTGTGTTGGATTTACTCCCTCCGTTTTTGTTTGTTTTTGTTTGTTTGTCAGTGAGGGAAAGCCTGGTCTCCGTGTCCTTTGGGATGGGCCACCCCACTGCTTTCAGCTCTATAAATACTGCTGGGGAGGGAGGCAGCCTGTGTCCCCACCCCCTCCCTGGCCAGGCCTCACTGAGGGACAGTCCTTCAGGCTCCTTGATGTCACAGCAGGCCTTGCCTAAAGCCTAAAGGGCTTCAACAGCAGAACTCAGAGACCTCCACTGGGAGCTGTGTCTTTTGGTTCACACAGAGGGAAGGAAATGTCTGTCTTCCAAGCTTATCTGCCCTGTGTCCTGATGGGGTTATTCCGGGGCCTGGAATAAAGATACCTTGCCATACAAAAACCGTTCAGGCTCAACTTCCTTGGCCATTAATCCTCAACATATTGGTGAGAGGAGGAGACTCTCACGGCAACTGGAAGTGTCAGTGGGAAAATGACCTGGAGGCACCACGTCAGGTAAGGACAGAAATCACCCAGATATTCGAGCCAAGACAGGGGTTTAAAATTCTCAAGACAAATCGCAGCCCAGGTACCACTGCTTCTTGTCATTAAAGGAAGTATGTACTTTCCATCTCGAAATCTTTCAAAGCTACGGCAGCATAAATCCTACCGGTTACAGAATGATTGCATTTTGTTCTTTCCGTTAAATATTTTACATATTTGTGTACGATGATTGCGTGACATTTTAATGTGTGAATTTCTGGTTGCAGTTTTTATGTTTCAAAGTTCAATACTTTTCTTTCAATATTCTAGGCTTCTGTTTCTGATCAGTGTGGGAGTACAGATCATCCATTTGGGAATCAGTAAGAAGTGTTTTATTCATAGTCTCGGTTTATTTGCACAAAATGCCTGTTTCTCAGTCCTGATCAGTCGCATACTTTTAATGTTTTTAAAAGGCTATGGAAGAGAGAACCCTAAAGGTGGTGAAGACGTGGACTCCATTGCAGCTGGAAAACTCCAGCCAACAACATTCAACTGGACCCTTGGTAGTTTCAGGAAGGAGAATGGGAGCCAGGAGGGCTGGAGGCTTGGGGATTCTCCTCCCTATTCCAGAGTCCTTGGAGAGAGTAAGTCTCAGCACTGCCCATGAAATCTTTGCGGTGACACTGGTCAGTGGACTCTGAGTATAGGAGACGGCAAAACAAAGACAGTGAGACAAATTAGGCCTAAGCTGAGAGACCCCCAAAGAACCTCGCCCCCTCAGGAATCACTACAAAGTAAAAAATATCCCTAGGGAAGTGTTTCACTCTTTCAAAAGTTTCACCAGTTGTTGGCGAAAACGTTGCATTTGCTCTCCAGGGAGTGTTTTCCTGCGGGTGCAAGAACTGTGACTTACCTGTCCCAAACCAAGATGACAGGGGACCGACCCTGCCTGGGCTTATCTCAGACACTCTTGGGCTCCAGACTCCCTGTCCCCAGAACACTCCCTCACCCCTCAGAGCCCTGGGCTTGGCGTCATGGACCCCGTGGGTGGTCTCGCCTGGGAGGCCTGCCTTTAGTCAGTGTCCTATGAAGCCACAGCCTGACTTTAACATATGAAGGCCAGGGAGAGAGAAATTCCCACTTGCAGGGTGTCATCTGGCTGCCGCCTGACCCGCCCGCATTCCTGATTCTTTTCAATCCCCAAAGTAACAAGCTGGGTTTACCAGCACAAACACACTCAGCAGGGGGGCGAGTTTGTGGCCTCCCAGAGGGTCCTGTTGGGCCCTCTCCCTGCTGGGACAAAGCGGAGGGCGCGCGCCCAGCGTGGCGCCGACGCCCTGTTGACCCCCACAGGCGCGCCCTGGAGACCACGCTGCTGCTGGAACGGCGGCACCTGCGTGCTGGGCAGCTTCTGCGTGTGCCCTGCCCACTTCACCGGCCGCCACTGCGAGCACGACCAGAGGCGCAGGTGGGCGCGGGCGACGCGCACGCGCGCGCGGGGCGCGCGGGCGGGCCGCCGGGAGCCGGGAGCCGGGAGCCGGGCGCCCAGGCCGAGCGCTGACGCCGGGTCCCCTTCTCCCCAGCGACTGCGGCGCCCTGGTGCACGGAGCCTGGACCTTCCGCGGCTGCCGCCTCTGCCGGTGCCTCTTCGCCGCCCTCCACTGCCTCCCCCGCCAGCCGCTCGGCCGCTGCGGTAAGAGGACCCGCGACTTCGGCCCCTGGCTCACACGCGCGCAGTCGCGCCTTTACTCTGCTTACCCGTGCACACCGGAGCAGCGTCCCGTGCCAGGCGACATCGAAGTGAGCTGAGGAGCTCGATCCATCGCTCAAGAAAATCACAGTCATTGGGAACCACGTAGCGAATTATTTAGACCTGTTAAAGTTTTCTTGCCAGGTTCATGGGGTTTAACGGGCTTTGCAGTGTCCTTAGGGATCCCAGTCATTTAGCGGACTTTCAGGAGCTGACAAGCTGGGAAGCCGAGTTGAACCAGGGAGCCAAGTTAGCTGAGTAAATCTCTAGTGATGCCCCTACGCTGGCCACCGCCGCCTCCTCAGCTGCGACGCCAGGAGGGGTTCAGGGCTGGGCTGTGGTTGCCCGGCAGGGCAGGGGCAGGGGCTGCCCTTCAGGGTCAGGCTGCAGAAGATATTTGCAGCGGCACCCCGTTTCAGTCCCATATCGTGTGCTCTCCTGGTCTCCTCCTCCGCAGACGTTGGCCAGGCTGGCGGTGGTGGCCCCCGCCCAGGGCGCCACCTCCACCTGCTCTTAGCTGCACCGCCTGTCTGGGGAACACTTCATGAGGACAACGCTCATAAGCTAATCTCTGTCTGGCCTCTCCTCTCTAGCGAAGGGGCACAGTGAATGGTTGCCCAGTCCTTCGACCCCACCGCACCCCCTCCGTGTTCAGGCAACCCTGCCATGACTTCGGGGAGACAGCACCCTCAAGGGCACTTCAACTCCACCTCCTCGCCCCACCCTCTAGCTCTTGCTCTTGGCGGGAGGGCAGCCCACCCTCCACCCTCTCTTCTCTCCTGGGAAGAACTTTGTTACTGAAGGCACAGGGCTCAACCCCCTTAACCTCCTCCCTTCTCTGCAGCTCGCTCAGCATGGTGCCAGTAAGGAAGTGCGGTATTCTATGGCAATATGTTCACCGCTCCATCTATGTTGTTGTTGTTGTTGTTGTTGTTGTTGTTGTTGTTGTTGTTGTTAGGTGCAGTCCTGCCGGAATCTGACTCAAAGCGACTCTACGGACAACAGGGGAAACGCTATTGTCAGTGCTTCTGTGCTATTCATAGGGTTTTTAGTGGCGGACTGAGTTTGCAGCGTGGGTTGCTGGGTCCTTCTCCCAAACCTACAGTATCTGGTGTTCCCAGGCAGTCTCCCATCCAAGTACTAACCAGGCCTGACCCTTCGCTTCCAAGATATGACCCGGTCGGATGTCCACTGCAGGTACCACCGCAGGCCTCTCCGTCTATGTTGTTGCTGTCGCCGTTAGTTGCCGTCAAGTCGTGGACAAATCATAGGGACGCTTGTAGGGTTTGCAATGGCTGATTGTTTCGGGATTGCCTCGGGAGTGGACTGCCAGTTCTTGTCCAAGTTTGGGGGTGCTGGGAATCGAACCCAAGACCTCAGAGATTGCAGAGCAGTGCTCTACCAACTGAGCTAATCCCAGCCCTCTCTGGCTATAGCCGGCTACATTTCCCCAAAGCCCTCACTCTCCTCTGGCTTCTCCATCTGTTGGATTTGTGCCTCTGATTCACCAGCTGTTCCTTCTGTGCTGCAGAGATTGGCGCACAGGTATCAGAATTGCAGGGGGAGCCTGTGTCATCTCACAGGTGAGGTCAGTTCTCACCTGCAAATGCCCGGGCTCCCGGTGAGGTGAGAAGGTGGGCAAGGAGCGAGCTGAGGTCATTGCCAACCTCCCTCCCGTGCAAGACCAGCAGGGCGGGGCCTGGATTCCAGGAAATCCCATTGCTATTTTATAGCCTCGGAATCCTATGGGGCTGAGACTGTCGTCTGTCTGCCAAGGACAGTGACAGGGGCTTCTACTCATCAAAGGTGCGTGCGGTAGTGCAGTACTCTTTCAGAGTCATTTGTCAGGCATAGAAAGGACAGCAACACCGTTGTGCATTTTGACCACTGATCCTGCTTCAAGCCAAATCACCGTGGCAATGGTGACTGTGACCACTGTGCTGATGGTGGTTACGGTAGTCTTGATGTCCTGAGGGTGGCCCACGTGATGGTGATAACTGCATTTGTTGGCTCTCAGTATATGCCAGGCACTTTATACCCATTATTACGTTTGATTCTCATAACAGCCAATGAATTGGGTACTATACCTTTCATAGTTGAGGAACATAAGCCTTGTTGTTGTTGTTAGGTGCAGTCAGGTCGGTGTCCCACTCACATCACACGACCCTGTGTACAACACGCGAAAACACTATTGTCAGTGCTTCTCTGCTATTCATGGGGTTTTCACAGGCTGATTGTTTTCTGGGAGTGGGTTGCCGGGTCCTTCTCCCAAATGAATTGGGTATTATACTTTTGTCGGGGTTCAGCTCTGGCCCGGCCGTGGCCTCAGAGCCTTGCCCTGACACCGGTAATGTCCCAGGACCCTCGGGTTTAGGGTAAGAGCCTGGCTGGTGACGCCAAAGGAAGGACTTTGGAGGCCTTCTTAACAAAACAGGACAGGCAGGAACTTTTATTGAGTTGCTCCTCCAAAGAGGAGCAACCAGCAAGCAGCCTTTTAAAAGCGGCAGCTCAGAAGCTTGCCGCACGGAATGCTGCCGCTTCAATGGTGCTACAGCTTTAAGATGTTATGCTAATCAGCTCTGGTGGTATCTGGAGGGCACTGGAGGTCTGCTGGCCTTGCCCCTCGCAGCTCGCCTTCTTTCTCCCCTCCTTCCCAGGCTTGGGAGGAATTGGGGAGGTCTTCGTGTCTTGCTGGGTGCCGTCGGCTCTTCGGGGCCCCTGAGCTTGACAGGGAGTCTTGCTTGAAGGTCTGCCACAGGATGAGGGTGTGCTGGTTCAAGGTGATGGGGTCCGCGTGGCAGGTGGAGAACAGTAGGGTGACAACAAGAGGGCGGGGCGAGGGGTGGTCAGTGGCCTGCTTATACGGCTTTTGGGAAAAGGGAGCATGCCGGGAGGCAGCCAATCATAGTGCATTCCCTGATAGGTATGTCAGTTTACCTGCCGTACCTGCCAGGAGGGCCAGTTATTTAAAGAAGGTGAATTTGGGGTGCAATTGGGATAGGTGGGGTACTCAGAGGCCAGGCCAATCGGTAGGCTTCCCTTATTGACCGATCAAGGGGGTCCTGATGGCCAATCAAGGTGGAGATGGCTGTGTCACAGCCGGCCTGGTCAGGGGCCATCTTTGGTCATTTGATGGGAGGGGGAGGAGTGAAGGACCAGGATGTAGGCCAAGGGTCACTGGCCCTGGAGGATAGATGTTGGTCCTCCAAGCAGGCCAGAGAGGCCCCTGCCACTGTGGTCCTCTCTATCCCCTGGGGCTCCCGTGCCCTGGAAGATAGAGGTTGGTCCTCCAGGCAGGCTATATAGGCCCCTATGGTGGTGGCACTCTCTAGGAATCCCAACAATACCTTGTATATTTGAGGAAAAGAAGCTTCAGAGAGGTTAACCGCTGTGGATAGTAAATGGACCACTGTGCCATTCCTGTGCACTTTCTGTATGAGTAATTCTCAGTATGAAAATATTTTTAATAGTGTTATTTGGAATACTGAATTTGGCCGTGTTCTAAATCCAGACCCACAGGAATAGGTAAGAAAATGTTTTAAATCCTTGAATGGGATACCCAGATGCTTTTGAAAAGATATAGAAGACAGAGTGAACAATTATATTTGCAATATAATTATAATGCGTTGAAAAGACATCTATGGATGGGCAGGATCACATCAGATAACATGCTACAAAGTCACACCCTCCCCAAGAGCCCTCCCTGCTCTGACTGATGATCTCCAAGTCTAAGACTCAGGGAACTTGCTCCAGCTCTGAGCCAGCCCAAGCTCTCCTCATAAGACCAAGAAGGTGGAACTTTCTACTCATTGCCCCAGAGAATCAAGAATAAATTTCCATTAGCACCACGGACTAGTTTAAAAGGCTGGGGGTATAACTCAGTGGTAAAGCACTTGCCTTACACACGGCAGGCCCTAGGTTTGATCTCCAGTAGCAAAAAGAAAAAAAGAAAAAAGGAAAAAAAGAAACGATTGAATACTGTAGGGCTCAAGGTATAGCTGAGTGTTAGAGTGTGACTTAGCAAGCTGGAGGACACAGGGCTGATACTCAGCAACCAGAAAGAACAGAAAGGGAGAGAAAAAAGAGCCGACTTACTACTCTAAAATTTAGAGTCCACGTAATGCCAGTGGAGTCGCAAACTCAAGAGACACACAGGCAACATAAATCTGAGATGGAAGCAAGTCAAGCTTTGCTTCACTACTGCAAACTCACTTTCTTGAAAAATGCATTTCTGGCAAAAAAATAAAAAGTAAATAAAACCCAGCAACAAACAAGGCAACAAACATCTGCAGGCCACACCCCACCTATGGGCCTGTGGGTCACCATGAGATCGGCCCTGAAGCATTCTGGTACCAACCAGTTCTGAGTCTGTGCGTGTAGCCTGTGCCCAGCCATCCTGGGACACCTTCCTTGGCAGGTGTCAGCTCAGTGGCAAGCTTCTCCCAGCGTGAGAACAGGAGAGGAAGCCATCTGGCTCCCGGGGGCCTTGAAAGGTAGCTGCAAATGAACGAGTTTCAGGAACAGGGGTCTGACCCTCAGACTGTGACTTGATGCTGCCCCCATCCACAGCGCTCTCTGAAAACTCCATCAGTGGAAACAACAACAGCAACAGCAACAAAAAACCAATTTGATCCTGTTCCTATACAGCGGTAGAGGCAGCTGCCATGCTGAGCATGCATGCACTTTATTCACTTGTACCTTCATTTGTCAAAGTATGCACAAGACTAATAGGCACGGCAAAGACCTCTGCTCTATCAAAAGTCTACAAAGAACCTTTGGATAAATATATAGTAAAAGTCCCGGGTCACGGTCATAAGTCATCCATCAGTAGCAGAGTTTCCTTTCTGGTGCAACATAAAATCATGGTGGGTGGCACAATCATGAATTCTGTAGATTTAATAAGCATAAAGTGTTAATAAACGTTCATGAATGTTTTACAAATGTGTAGTGGAAGTTCTAATACATTTTTTCTAAGCTCAAGGATTGACCTACGGACTCCTAGGAGGCACACCCCCTGGTACTCACAGCTCCAGTTTGGGGACTCCTGTTCGAGGGACCGACTCAGTTTCACCAAATGTACAAAGCTGGCTGAAAGCGCAGGGCTGGGACCTTGTGTTTTATACACAAGAGGCAACTAGGAGAGTCGGCCCTGCGCCTTCCTCGGTGGGCAGCCTGCTCGCTGCTCCCAGAGGGGGTCAGCACTGACCAAGCACTGCTCACCCCTTTTCACCTGAACAGCTTACTGAATGTGGGCGCCTGCAGCACCAGCTTCTCCGGGACCTCACCTCCAGAGGCTAGGGTCCTTGTGTTAGGCCTCTGACACCACGAACGGCACTCTGTGCCAAGGTGGGGGAAGAAAGGGCAAAGGCACTCAGGCCTGGAGTGGGCCTGGCGTTGGTCCCATCCCAAGATGGCGTCTGGGCCGATCCCACAGCAGCCCTCCTGGGAGCAGGCGTGGAGGGTCCCAGCTGCACTGCTTGTCCTTGTCCTCGCTTGTTAATTGTCCACGTCTTTGCTCAGACCAGGAAGAGGCCGGGGCTGGGTAGGCCTGTCTGGGGAGAAGCTCCCTATAGTTGGGCCCTGCCTCACGTGCCCGCTGCCCTGCCAGCTCAGACCAACTTCCGGCCCTGACCCTGATGTGGGGATGCTTTCGTAGGACCGGTGACCTCCCTGTGGGGTTGGCACGCCACACAGTTGTCACTGAGGGGCCTTTAATCAAGATCCTTGCTGGCTCCCACCACCTCAGAGATCCCCATTCCTCTGGTCTGGGCTGGGGTTCTCAGGCACACCAAGAGCCAGGCTTGGGCACTCAGGCTCAGATGGATGGGGCCTGCAGTTGAGGAGCCCCTGAGGCTCCAGAGGGGGCGGGGACAGAAGCCCGCAGCATGGCGCCTGTGACCTGGTCGTGAGGGGACAGGTGAGCTAGATGGTTGTGACCAGTGATTTTTTGACCTACCATTATTTTATGTCACACCCAAAGGAAACCCATGATGGATGAGTTATTATTACTATGACCTGGCTCTTTTATTATATATTTATTGGAAGATCCTTTTTAGGCTTTACACATCCCAGAGATCTTTGTCACATTTATTAGTCTTGCGCACCCATGAAAAAGGAAGATATAGGTGGAATCAAGTTTGTGCATGCGCAGCTGTCTCCACCACGGAATGGGGAACGTATAAAAATTGTTTTCTTTTGTTTTGTTTTTAATGGATGGAGATTAAAAAAAAAGGGGGGGGGGAGGCCACCATGGGTGAGGATAACGTCCTTTCTCAATGGGAGGGCCGGACACAGTGCCCACTCTCTAATGAATGATCATGGCCGTGGTGGAACTTCTTCCTCATGTCTGATTAGATGTCCCAAGCCCAAGAAATGTCTGTACAACTAATCTGGGGGAAAAGTTCGGCCCCGTTTGCAACAGATGGCTGTTTTATTGTATGTTTTAAATCAGATCTGTCTGCCCCAGTTGCTAAGTGACTCGGGACGGAAGCTCTGAGAGGCCACCGTGGTCTGCCCATGAGCTCAGTAAGAAGGGCTGAAGGGCTGTTTCTTTGTTCACCTTTAAAAATAATCTCGTCACTTTTCTTTAGCTCTCCACGTTCCACCAAAGCCACTTGGCTCTGGTTGCCGAGAACAGATTTTTGAGGGGTGCGCAGTGCAATGTTGGAGATCAAGCTCAGGCGAGCCTCCTGTGTGCCAGCCAAGGGCTCTACAGCTGAGCCCCCAAAGAAATATTAAGGTAGAGGCGGAGAGGAAGGCACACCTGCCCCGAGCCGGGCCCCACCCACGGAAGCACTGAGCTCAGACCAGGGCCCTCCTCCTGCCAGCTCTGAAGAGGAGTGTGAGGGACAGGGCCCAGGCTAGAGGGCACAAACATTTCTGTTTCATTCCTGTACATCAGACTGACACAGTGTATGTCATCCAACCTTTGTTCGTTTTCAGACCTGAAGGAAGTTCTCACCTCACACGCCAGTGGCCCTAGCACACGCGGCATGCTGAATTTTCTCCTCCTGCTGCCCTGTGCCCTGCTGCAGGGCCTTGTCGTTGAAGGCGGAGACTCTTAAGTGGACAGACGTTTCCGCTGGGACTGCAAAGGCAACCTTGATTCCACACAGTGCTACGGGGTCCCAGAAGCAAGGCCAGGACGTGGGCATCCGCTTTACTTGTCTATGTTGTAAGTAATAGGACGGCGTAGTCGACTGTAAACTGGAGTGGGAGACAAGTGCTTACATCGTATAATAAACGTTTTCACCAAGGAGACTTTCTGCCTGAACCTCCTTGTAAGATCTATGGCTGACACATGTCTGAATACCAGACACCAGGCCTGTTCAACCTCGAATCCCTCCCTGCTGGCTTCAGAGTGTACAGCGACTGGGCCTGACAGACCTTGAAGACCCAGCTCCTTCCAGATAACAGCCCCTCTCAGCACCCTAGACCTCTCCCCCGCCCCGCAACACTCCACAGCATGCGCACTGGTGAGCCACACCTCAGCCATCTGCCTGCTTACTGTCCGTCTCTCCGCTGGCCTCTGAGTCCCGGTGGAGGGACAGGGCACTGTGGGAACCTTGGTTTGATCCTCAGGGACACAAAAATGGGAGAAGGGCATGGCAATCCACTCCTGAAGCAATCCCCAAACAATCAGCCGTTGAAAACCCTATGAGGGTCCCTATGAGTCAGACTCAAGGGCACCTAACAAGTCATTTAAGGAATGTAACTTCAAAGCCACAAAATCATATATAGCTATTGTCAAGACACTAAAGTGTGACTCTGTCTCTTGAGAAGCCCACATCCACATCTTGGGTGCAGACTATTGTTCTTTTCTTAGACATCTCTCTCTCCAAATGCCCGCACTTAAATCTCACGTGTGTACTATCTCTTATCTCTACCTAATAAATTGCTAACTTTGTTGCGCTGACTCAGTGTGAAATTCTTTTAGGCAATGTAGCCAAGGACCCAGGTTTACCTGAGTGTAGGTCCCTAAGGAGGGAGCCCCTCGGGCCCCAAGTGGCAGCACCAGGCTGCATCTACCCTCCCTCCAATGCTGGTGGCTTTGGCTGTGTGTCCAGCCTCGCCCCACCTGTTCTGCCCCTCTGCTCATAAGGCCCTTCTGGGAATTCCTCCGGGACTGGGTGTTGCCGTTACTGTTTGGGAACCCCCAGGGCATACAGTGCCTGTCACTTGCATTTGGCTCAGGAAATCCCCATTAGATGAGTGCTCAATCAGCTCCGTCTGACCCTTCAAGAAGAACCAGCGTAGGACAGGATGGACCTCCCTGTCTGCCCTGGGTGATCACCATGATGCACGTGAGCCGGCTTCTCTTCTAAAAAACTAACATGGAGCAAAGTGAAACTCTCAGCCCCTCATTCACCGGAGCCCCACCAGCATGCTCAAAAAGCCCTAGGTCAGTGACTGCTTGTTGGACACTGCAAAGAGAAGACATGGTCATCCTTCCAGATACTCCCCCTCAGGGGCCTCTCTGCACCCTGTGTGGGGCCGCTGCCCTTGAACCTCTGCACCCTCGAGTGCAACTCAGGGGAGAGCACCCTGCATGCAATTTATTCCCTCTGTCTCTTTTCATTCTCTCTGTTCCTTATTCACAGTTCATCTCTGTGGCTTTTCTCCATCCCATTTCCTTCCTTTGTGATTCTTACTCTGCAGGACCAGGTCCCAGGCAGAAGACAGTGAATCTTCCTCAGTGAATCTTCAATGTCTCTAAAAGCTCTCTGACCTTTTTCACCCACTCTCTTAGCATTTCCTTGGCTTCTGAGTGCCACGCTGTACCACGGAGTCATGTTGAGCAGCCCCAAGTGCCAGAGAGGGTGCTGAGCTGGGGGTCAGAAGGGAGAGGACCCACCTTGCTGGAAGAACCCCTGTGAAGCCTGGCTCTGGCCTGGGCACACCCCCACACACACACCCACACGAGCACACACACGCACAGGGGGTTCCTGAACTTCGTGGCTCTGCACAGGCACAGCAGTTTGTCAGCTCCTGCAGAAGTCTGGATCCAGAAATTCTCTTGTCACCAACACAAGAAGTAAACGTTAACAATAAGGAAGAGCAGAGGTGGCATGGGTGTGGCAGGAAGATGGGAAGGCATATATGTAGAGATCCCCATGGCGCTCCCGTGTGCTTTTTGTTGTTTCGGAAAACCAACAAACTGAGCAGAGTGCAGGGCTGGCCACTATTGTGTGTAAATGTGCAGAGAGGCAGGAGGTGGCGGAAATCCAGCAGGCAAGTGAAGCATGTTCTGAGTACATGTCACAGGGGACAGACGCCCACCCAGTGGAAGGCCCTGGGTTTCCTGGCCAGGCCCTCCAAAGGCTCCATGATGGGGTTGTGTCAGGAGGGGTCTGCAGGTGCCTCTTAGCCCACCACGTGCTGAGGCCACCAGGAGATGAGGCCACCACAAGATGCAGCCACCACGTGCTGAGGCCACCACACATGAGGTCCACCGTGTGATGATGTCAAGGCTCGCTCACTGTTTTCTTTGTGAATACAGCGCACCTTGCCCTGTGGGACCCAATCCTACCCCCAAGTCCTGAAAGTGGACAGGACACATCCTCAGTCAAGCGCTGCACAAGATGAGTTGGTGTTGGGGTGGCTCATACGTCTTGGGAATGGGAGAGGAGCAGAGGCCTAGGCTCCATTCTGTACGAGTGGCGATGCTCTCACATCATTCATCCTTGCGCCCCATGGGTTCCCAGTAAGCCCAGGCACCAACCAGGGACATTGTAGAGTCCCAGCCTCTGAAGATCCCTGTCAATCACTTGGGATCGCCACATGACTCCATTTCTCAAAAGCTGAGGCCCACGGGTACATAAAAATCAAACAAAACACTAAATCCTATAGGAAATGTCGATGAATGCTAATTTGGGATATCATCAGAGGGTCTCAGTACAAGTGACTTGCTATGCTCTGAATACTGGTGTCTCTCTTTAAATTCTTGTGTTGGAATTTTAGCCCCCATGGTGATGATATTTGAAGGTGGAACATTTAGGAAGTGACTAGGCCTCACAAACGGATTTTATGCCCTTAAAAAGAGGCCTGAGAGAGTTCCCTCAGCCCTTCCTCCACATGAGCACACAGCCAGGAAGGGGTACCTTTGAACCAGGAAGGGGGCCCTCTTCAGACACTGAGTCTTCCATCGCCTTATTGGACTTTCCCAGCCTCCAGAATGGTGAGAAGTAAATGCCTGATGCTTCTAAGTCATCTAGTCTATAGTATGTTGTTATAGCAGCCTGAATGGGCTAAGACTTTCCTTATTGTGTTAGTCAGCTTTCCATTGCTGTCACAAAATACCCATGACAATCAACTGAAAAGGAGAAAAGATTCATTTTTGATCAGTCCATTGTTGGCTGGCTCTCTTGTTTTTGGACTTGTGGCCAAGCAGATAATTATGGTAGGGAGTGAGTGGTAGAGTATAGTGGCCAGCAAGCAAAGAGAGAAAGGCAGGGATGAGGGTCCCAATATCCTCTTCAAAGATGCACCCCAATGGCCTCACTTCCTCCAATTAGACCTCACCTCCTAAAAGTTCCACCACCTCCTCCCAGAAGCACCATGGGCCTTTGGGTGCCACTCCAGATCCAAACTACAGCACACATGCTCCTTCTATTTATTTTTGAATTCTATAAATAAACATAAGTAGTTTTTTATATTTTAACAGGCAATGCCTTTTGTAACATTTTCATGTTGGGACTCAGCAAATCTATAGTGTTTGTTTTGTTTTGTTTTACTCGTGAAATTACCTGCGTTCTTCTTTGAGGGTTGGGGTTCAGACAAGGACTCACTGTGTAACCCAGGCTAGACTCAAACTCACTGTGTAGCCCAAACTGGCCACAAAATCACAATCTGCCCTCCCCAGCCTTGTGAGAGCGGGGATTACAGGCATGTGCCACCACCCGTGGCTTTCTTTTTCTGTTTATTATAGTGTATTAATTGTACAAAGTAAAGGAATGCATTGTGACACTTTCATACCTGCATATAACATGCTTTGATTATATTCATCCTGCATTTCTCTCTTATCCCCTCTCCTACGCACCCCACCCCCCTTCCTCTTCCCAGTAAATCTCCTGTTGTGGTTTGAATCTAAAATGTCCCCAAAAGTTCATGTGTTTGAACACTTGGTCCCCAGCTGGTGATGCTGCTCTGGGAGGGCATGGAACTTCGGGAGGTGGGACCTAGCTTTACAGAAGTGTGTTAAAGGGCGCAGCACTTTGGAGGTTTTATGTGGACTCCAAGTTCTGATTGCTCGCTCTGTTCCTGATCCACCATGATGTGAGGCTTGCTCTGCCATCATGCCTGCCCTGCCGGCATACCTTCCTGCTTCTATGGACTGAATCTTCTAAGCCATGGGCCCCAATGAATTTTTACTTCTATAGAGTTTGTTTCCCTCAGGAATTTTGCCACAGCAATGTGCAAGCTAACACTACCCCCTTCTATACCCATGTCTTTTTCGTTTGTTTCTAGCTTCCTCATAAAAGAAAGTACACAGTACTTGTCTTTCTGGGTCCGGCTTACTTTACTTAACATAATTATCTCCAATTCCATCCATTTTCTTGCAAACAGCTTGACTTCTTCTTCCTTATGGATCAATAATACTCCATTGGGTATACATAGCATGTGTTCTTTATCCATTCATCTGTTGATGGGCACATAGGCCAATTCCATAACTTGGCTCTTGCGAATAGTATGGTGAGCTCTCTATTGGTGATTCCTTCCGGTGTATATACCCATGAGTGGGATGGCTAAGTCATATGGTAATTGTCATTTTGGTTTTTCTATAATAATTTATCCAATTGCCTTCTATAGCGACTGTATTAATTTATGTTCCCAGAAACAGTGTCTAAGAGTTTCTTTTTTGATGCATCCTTGTCAGTATTTGTTGTTGTTTGTTCGTTTGTTTGGCTTTTCGTTTGTTGGCTTTTTTTTTGGTTGGTTGGTGGGTTGGTTGACTTCGGCTTTATTGAGACAGTGTCTCCCTTTGCAGGTCACTTAGGATTACATGCATGCACTATGCACTCAGCTTGTCCATGCCCTCTCTTAATTCAGTGATCACTTTTATAACTCCTCTTTTGAATGTTTTTCCAATATTTCATCTTCTTGACATCACTGAAATTAGCGATTCTGGTACTGTTGATTTTTGAAAAGACATTTTGCCTTGCACATTCACATTTCTTGGGTTTCTATGTTGAGATTTGTGCATCTGGGTCCAGGTCACTTGTTGAAAGTTTTAATCTTCCATGACCTGTGGATTTTATACCCAGCAAAACTGACTTACATATATTAAAAAGCACTCACAAATAGGTCATCATTTACTATCTCAGGTATTGCTGTTCCCATCATCCATTACAGAGGGCCAAGTAAGCCGGGCATGATGATGCCCACTTGTAATTGCAGCACTTGGGAGGCTCAGGCAGGAAGATTATGTGTTCAAGGCCAACCAGAGCTACACAGCAAGCCCCTGTGAGCCCTGTGATGTGTGTGTGTGTGTGTGTGTGTGCGTGTGTGTGTGCATGTGTGCATGTGTGCGTATGTGTGTTTATATAGAATATATATATGATATATATATATATATATATGTCAGTCCATCTAGTGGAGGGTTTTCCTTTTTTTTTTACTGACCTTCACTCTCCCAAACATGATGTCTTTCTACAGGGATTGGTCTCTCATGACTACATGTCTGAAATAAGTACGATGAATTCTAGCCATCCTTGCTTCCAAGAAGCATCCTGGTTTCACTCCTTCTAGGACAGATATGTTGGTTCTTTTGGTAGTCCATGGCATACTTAATAGACATCTCCAGCACCGTAATTCAAAAGCATCAATTCTTTCTGAGGAAAGATTAGAAATGAAATATTAAAGTGAGAGGAAATGAAAGGAGATATATGAAAAAGAAAAAAGAAAAGATTATATGTAAATATGTGAACCAAGCAGGTATGAAAAAGTCTTAATAAAAACAAAACCAAAAAATGAACAAACAAAGAAAAATATA
The DNA here is from genome assembly GCA_007922755.1 of Pedetes capensis. Taxonomy (NCBI): domain Eukaryota; kingdom Metazoa; phylum Chordata; class Mammalia; order Rodentia; family Pedetidae; genus Pedetes; species Pedetes capensis. The sequence goes on along the minus strand of VMDO01016697.1, from coordinate 47 downwards.
TAGGTTTCCTTTGTGCCTGGGTCAATTATGTGGACAGAGTGAAAGTT
>VMDO01016696.1:0-47049 GCA_007922755.1 Pedetes capensis | reverse complement strand
GTCTGAAATATGTAAGACGCAGTCTGGCCATTCTTGCTTCCAAGGAGCACTCTGGTTGCACTTCTTCTAGGACAGATTTGTTGGTTCTTTTGGCAGTCCATGGTATATTCAATAGACGTCTCCAGCACCACAATTCAAAAGCATCAATTCTTTTTCTGTCTCTCTTGTTCAATGTCCAGCTTTCACAACCATATGATGCGACAGAAAATACCATGGCATGAGTCAGATGCACCTTCATCTTCAATGTGACATCTTTACTTTTCAATACTCTAAAGAGATCTTTTGCCACAGCTTTTCCTAGAGCAATGCGTCTTTTGATTTCTTGACTGCTGCTTCGGTGGGTGTTGATCATAGAGCCAAGCAAAGCAAAATCTTGGACAACCTCAATCTTTTCTCCATTTATTGTGAAGTTGTGTGCTGACCCAGTCCTAAGGACTTTTGTTTTGTTGATGTTTAGTCACAACCCATATTGAAGGCTATGATCTTTGATCTTCATCAGTCAATGTTTTAAATCCTCTTCACTTTCAGCAAACAGAGTTGTGTCATCTGCATAACGCAGGTTGTTAATGAGTCTTCCTCCAATCCTGATGCCACGTTCTTCTTCATAAAGTCCAGCTTCTCGGATTATTTGCACAGTGCATAAATTGAAGAGATATGGTGAAAGTATACAGCCCTAACTCGCACCTTTCTCAACTTTAAATCAGGCAGTGTTTCCTTGTTCTGTTCGAACAACTGCCTCCTGGTTCATGTACAGATTTCTCATGAGTACAATTAGGTGCTCTGGTACTCCCATTTTCCGAAGTGTTATCCATAATTTGTTATGATCCACACAGTCAAATGCCTTTGCATAGTCAATAAAACATAGATAGACATCTTTTTGATATTCTCTGCTTTCAGCTAATATCCACCTGACATCAGCAATGATGTCCCTGGTTCCCCGCCCTCTTCTGAATCCTGCTTGATTTTCTGTAATTCCCTATCTATATACTGCTGCAGTTGCTTCTGAATGATCTTTAGTAGAATTTTATTGGTGTGTGATATTAATGATATTGTCCAATAGTTTGCACATTCAGTTGGATCCCCTTTTTTGGGAATAGGCACAAATATGCATCCCTTCCAGTCAGTTGGCCAAGTAGCTGTTTTCCAAATCTGTTGGCATAAACATGTTAACACCTCCAGTACTGCATCTGTTTGTTGAAACATCTCTATTGGTATCCCATCAATTCCTGGAGCCTTGTGTTTCACCAGTTCTTTCAAGGCAGCTTCCACTTCATCCTTCAACACCATTGGTTCCTCTTCATATGCAGCCTCTTGGAATGGTTGGTCATCTACCAATTCTTTCTTGTATAATGACCCTGTGTATTCTTCCCATCTTCTTTTGATTTTTCCTGCATCATTTAATATTTCCCCTGTAGAATCTTTCACTACTGCCACTCGAGGCTTGAATTTTTTCTTCACTTCCTTAAGCTTGAGAAACACAGAGCATGTTCTTCCCTTTTGGTTTTCTGCCTCCAGCTCCTTGCACATGTCATTATAATATTTGTTTTTGTCTTCTTGAGCTGCCTTCTGAAATCTTCTGTTTAGTTCCTTAACTTCGTCATGTATTCCTTTCACTTTAGGTTCTGGACATTCAAGGGCAAGTTCTACTATCTCTTTTGACATGTAATTTGGACTTTTCTTTTTATCTTGTCTTTTTAAGAATTTTTGCTTCCTTCTTGAATGATATCTTTTATGTCATGCCACAACTCTTCTGGTCTCCTATCATTTGTGTCTAATGCATTAAACCTATTTTTGAGGTGGTCTCTGAACTCAGGTGGGATATACTCAAGGTCATACCGTGGCTCTCACATATTAGTTCTAATTTTCTTCAGCTTCAGTTTGAACTTGCAAAGGAGAAGTTGATGGTCTGATCCACAGTCAGCACCTGGTCTTCTTTTGACATTTTGTACAGAGCTTTTCCATCGTCTCTTTCCACAGATGTAGTCAATTTGATTCCTGTATGTTCCATCTGGTGAAGTCCCTGTGTATAGTCTCCTTTTATGATGTTGAAAAAAAGTATTTGCAATGAAAAGGTCACTGGTCTGACAAAATTCCATCATGTGATCTCCAGCTTCGTTTCTGTCACCAAGACCATATTTTCCAACTACCGAGCCTTCTTCTTTGTTTCCAACCTTTGCATTCCAGTCACCAGTGATTATCAGTATGTGTTGATTGCATGTTTGATCTATTTCAGATTGCAGAAGCTGATAGAAGTCTTCCTTTTCTTCATTTGTGGCCTTAGTGGTGGGTGCATAAATTTGAATAATAGTCATATTAACTGGCCTTTCTTGTAGGCATATGGATATTCTTCTATCACTGACAACATTGTATTTCATGACAGATCTTGAAATGTCTTTTTTGATGATGAATGCAACCCCATTTCTCTTTAGTTTATCATTCCCAGCATAGTAGACCATATGATTGTCTGACTCAAAATGGCCTATGCCGGTCCATTTTAGCTCACTGATGCCTAGAATGTCTATGTTTATGCGCTCCATTTCTCTTTTAACAATTTCTAATTTTCCTAGATTCATACTACGTACATTCCTTCTTCCAATTATTAATGGATGTTTACAGTTGTTTCTCCTCATTTTGAGTGGTGCCACATCTGCAAGTTGAGCACCCTGGGGCTTTACTCCATTTCCATCATCATGGTAGACTCTACTTTGAGGAGGCAACTCTTCTCCAATAGTTTTTTTAGTGCCTTCCAACCTGGGGGGCTCATTTTTCAGCATTATATCTGACAGTGTTTCTTTGCTGACAGGCTTATCTGACAGGGTTTTTAATGGCTAGTTCTTTCGGGAGTGGCTCACCAGGTCCTACTCCCTAGTCTGTCTTAGTCTGGAAGCTCAGCTGAAAACCTGTCCACCATGGGTAACCTTGCTCATGTCCGAGGTTCAGTGGCAGAGCTCTCAGCCTCATCGCAACACGCAAGCCCCCACAGTGTGGCAAACTGAGAGAAGTGTGGGGGGAACTCTAATAGGTTTGCTATTCTCCTGGAGGCTGGGATTTAGTTCAGTTGTTAGAGCGCTGCGCTGCAGTCTCTGATGACCTGAGTTCAGTTCCCAGCACCACAGAAATGGGAGAAGGGCCTGGCAATCCACTCCCAAGGCAATCCTGAAACAGTCAGCCATGAAAACCCTATGAGGGTGGCTATGAGTTGGATACCGGCTTGATGGCACCTAACAACAACATTCTCCTAGAAGTTTTCTTTCTTTCCTCTTGACCAAGAAGCAATATATTTTCTTTGTTAATTTTCTCTATAAAGATGGAATGAAAACACATGACTAATATTTACTGATAGTTCAAGATAGTAGTTTTGTCTAATAATGATTACTCTGGCCAAGCATGTGTTAGTGAAGAATATTAGGAAAACTAAATTTAGTTAAGCCAAATATTTATCACCTATATCTTCCAAAGACAGTGCTTCCTGGTGGGATACAGAAATCAATAGAGAAAAATAGAGTTATTCTTTCTCCTCATCTGTTGAAGAAATTTATAACCAAGTGGATAGAGTCTATCTGAGGATTAAAAGAAATGAAATCACAAAGGCTGAATTCATTATAATTTAAAATACAGGTTTTGTGTCTTTATTTGACCTTTACAACAAAAATAATGCATTAAAAGAATATGAGTTATATGACAATCTAATATTAAGTCATGTTTCAAAGTAGAAATGAGTCCCTATGTATAGTTTATCCTGTGTGTTTATTTATGGACAGACTTGTTCACCAACATGCTAAAGACTTTCGGTAAGAACTTTAAAAAGGTGATGTTGTTGTTGCTGTTGTTAGGTGCCATTGAGTCAGTATCTGACTCATAGCGACCCTGCATACAACAGGCAAAACACTACCGTTTCTGCTTCTCTGCTGTTCATAGGGTTTTCAAGGGGGATTGATTTTTGGGAGTGGATTGCCAGGTCTGTCTTCCAAAAAAGGTGATAGCATATATTAAATTCTTCGCATTTATTGTAAAGTTAGTGGTCTGAGGAAATTACAAGACAGCCCAGCATTAAACTTTCTGAGTCCTGTGTCCCAAACTAAGCAGTAGCTCTTGAGGAGGCTTCCTGAAGTTCTGAAAGTAGTCAATGAAAGTGCAACCTCATCCTTCAGGGCTGCAATTTCTGTGGGCTATTTACCTTTGTTTTAACACAGTTTTCCATGACTCTAAACTCTGTGTTTTTCTGTTTCACTTAAAAAAAAAAATCTCATTAGCCCTTTGAATTTTGTGTATGGGGACCTTAGAACCAGATTACTAGAATATCATTTCCAAATGTTCTTTCTGCTGTTTATCAGACTTCGGTGAAGCCCACTTTTTCTTCTGAGTCTCAGTTTTCTCATTTGCAGCACAGAGATAATACCTTCCCTATTTATTTCACTGGATTGTTGTAAGAATTTAATAATACAATGTATACAAAAGTGCTTTGTGGACATATTTGAAGTATAATTATTACATTAGAACTGGAAAAATTATATAGAAAGTCTTTAACTTCTATCTCCTAAATTTCTCTTTTCTCTATCTGTCCAGCCACTACTTTAGTCAAGCTCTCATAATTTCTGTTCTGAACTGACAATGATTAGAGCTAGAAATGTAATGTTTACCATGAGGATTATAGTTATTAATCTACTAATATATACTGGTAATTTCCTAAAAGAGTAAATTTTAGGTGCTTTTAGCACACACACACACACACACACACACACACACACGATAACAAGGAAAGATCATGGGTATGTACATTTAACTATGGTAATCATTTCACTATGTATGAAATGTATGTCAAAATATATTGTATAGCCAGGCACGGTGGTGCAAGCCTGTAATCCCAGTGGCTTGGGAGGTGGAGGCAGGAGGATCGCAAGTTCGAGACGGGAGGCAGTCTGTGTAATTTAGCGGGACCCTGTCCACCCCCCCCCCAAAAAAAAAGTTAAAAAGAAAAAAAAAATGGGCTGAGGGTGCAAATCATTGGTCCAGCACTTGCAGAGCATGCAGGCGCAAGGCCCTGGGTTCAAACCCCAGTACCACACACACACACAAAAACCATATTGTATATTCAGTAAATATATATTGTATATATACAATAAAATTAATCAAACTATCAATTGCTTATTTTATTTTATTTTAACTTAGTTTTTGCAGTACTAGGAGATGAACACAAGGCCTCATGTTTACTCTACTACAGCTGCACCCACCTCTATCTCCTTTTTTATTTTTAATTTTGAGTCAGGGTCTTGCTAAGTTATACAGGCTGCCTCTGGTCTCAAACTTGTGATCCTCCTTCCTCAGTCTCCCAAGATGTTGAGATTATAAATTGGCTCCATGAAGCCTGGATATCAATTGCTTATTTTATTTTTAAACTGGTTTCACTCAGATATACCTTTTACCACCAGAATGACCTTTCTAAAACACAAATCTCATCATCTGTTTGCAGTGTCTTTCAGTGGCTCTCCAGAGTCTGAAGCACAAAGTTAAAACTTATCAGCCTGGTAGATCAAGATCTTTGTACTGTTGTTCTTTTTTTTTTCAACTTTATTTTTAGTCTCTGCTTCCAGTGCTGTCCTCTGGTCTAGTGATACATAACTTCATACAGTCATGTCTCTCTGAATTTGTACTTATGTCCCTCTGGTTAGATGCTCTTTGCCTGTCCTCGAACTGGTGGATTCTGACTTATCCTCCAGGTCACGGCTCAAGGTATATCTTGTGGAGATTCCCTTGGCCCCCTTATCCTACAAGAGGAGCTGGGGGATACCACACTTAGCTTGTCACATGATGTGATAACATTGTCTTAAACGGATAATACTATGTACTTCATAAGATGGTTATGCATTCATATTCATAAACATGTCTGCACATATTAGACATTATTATTAAGAATCAGGGCTATCATTTTCAGGGAAGAGGAAATATACCAGACTCCTATTCAAAAACCCCCTTCCCAGGTATGTGACGATGGGAATGCATTCTGGAACTTGTTTTTATTTATTTATTTTATTTTATTTTTAATTACATGTCTATTGCTAGCATAGAGAAACACACACTATATACAAATAGAACTGAATACTACACTGAAATGATGAAAAATATATACTTATTTCTAAGTATAATTGAAATATTTCCCCTCAGCCTTTTTTTTTTTGTCTGTTTCTTTTTTCCTTAAAAATATCAATATGTAACTCTGTTTCACTTCTCTTGGGTCCAATGTGAGGCTAGTGTCTTTTGTAGCCGATAACACTGGAGAATGTCAGGAGAGAAAAATGAAAAAGAGAAAGGGAAGCAGCAGGTTTAAGAGGTAATTACTACTTTTGTGGTACTGTATGGCTAAGTGGTAACTCTATTACTATTTCCCATGAACTGCCTGTTGGGCCCAAGGGGAGTTATTGTTGTTTCAGGGAGCTACTAGGCTGACCACTTCTTAGTCCTTTCTCCTTTACAAAATCTGAGACAGTGAGAATGATACTCAGGTGTAGATGCTTTCAGTATAATAGGAATGAGGAAAGTAAATTAAAATGAAAACTGATGTGAATACTTTTCAGTTTTTCAAATGAGAAAATATAGGTGATGCATCAAGAAGTTAAGTGGATTATAAGTTTTGAATCATTACTAATAGATAACAAACATTATTACTTATTAAAATTCTTATTCTTAGAATTTAAATATTAGTGATGCAATATCTGGCATATGAACTTTAAAATGTTACACTTAATATTAATGAATAGGGAGCCTGTCAGTGAAACTACATTTCAATCTTCTCCCAGCCTTTTATTTGGAATGAATAGAGTGCCACTCGTCAATGCCTGTTTATGTATGTCTCACTGCCAAAAACACACTGCAAGGACTGTATCCTATGCAGTTCTGTATAGGTGGTTCCTAGCACTCTGCTGGGCACAGTTCATTTTATTACATTGATGAATGTAAATAGTAACTTTAAAAAAATTTTTTTTCTAATGTGTTTTGGTGGGGCTGGGATTTAGCTCAGTTGGTAGAGCGCTACGCTGCAGTCTCTGAGGCCCCAAGTTTGATTCCCAGCACCACAAAAATGGGAGAAGGACCTGGCAATCCACTCCCAAGGCAATCCCGAAAACAGTCTGCCATTGAAAGCCCTATGAGGGTCGCTATGAGTCGGATATCGACTGGACAGCACCTAACAACAACAACAACAACAACAACAATGTGTTTTGGTAGGATTTCTTTCTTTTCTTCTTTGTAGAGAGTATGTTGTTGTTAGGTGCCGTCCAACTCTTAGCGACCCTATATAGAGCATATGGAAACAGTTCCCGATTCTGTGCCAGGCACATGATCCTATTTATGTTTAACCTCATTGTTGCAGACACAGTGTCAATCCATCTGGTGGAGAGTTTTCCTATTTTTGTTGACCTGTCACTCTCTCAAACATGTCTTTCTCTAGGGATTGATCTCTCCTGACTATATGTCTGAAATATGTAAGACGCAGTCTAGCCATCCTTGTTTCCAAGGAGCACTCTGGTTGCACTTCTTCTAGGACAAATCTGTTGGTTCTTTTGGCAGTCCATGGTATATTCAATAGACATCTCCAACACCATAATTCAAAAGCATCAATTATTTTCCTGTCTCCCTTGCTCAATGTTCAGCATTCACAACCATATGATATGACTGAAAATAGGTATTATAGAGTATGTTGTTGTTGTTAGGTGCCGTGGAGTCGGTATCCAACTCATAGTGACCCTCATAGGGTTTTCAATGGCTGACTGTTTCGGGATTGCCTTGGGAGTGGATTGCCAGGTCCTTCTCCCATTTTTGCGGTGCTGGGAATTGAACTGGGGACCTCAGAGACTGCAGCACAGTGCTCTACTAACTGAGTTAAATCCCAGCCCCATTATAGAGTATAGATAAGGTTTATTAAAAGGTAGTGCCCATTTAGAAATAATTACAGAGAAGACTGAAGCACCTGGAGAAACAGACAAACCTAGAAGAGAACTTAACCTGAGTTCCCTGGGCGAATCTGCATAAGGGTATTTCTATTTCCCAGGTAAAGCCAGAGAGAATACAGTTAAGCAGGCCTCTAGAGTAAAAAGTACCTTAGATAGAGAAGATGGTGGGCTCAAGAGAAGGGAGAGGCACGCATGTGGTTGTTAGAAAAAGAAGAGAAGAGCAAAGGACGAGAAGTGAAGAGGAAAGAAGAAAAGAAGAAAGCCTGTTTAGGTAGGATTTCAAATGACTTCAAAAACCTTTTCTTAGCAGAGTGAGGGATTTTCTCTCTTCACTGTTTTAAACTGATGTGTTGAAAATTGTCACAGACTATTCTGGAAAATATTTTACTTATTTCATTGCTTTCAATATGAAGGTGAGATCAATCCAGCTATTTCTCTGAAATATTATATATTTCTCTCTGTCCGTGGCAGTGGGAGACACAGCTCAGGGCTACTGCCTGTGACCTGAGAAATTCTCCCCCAGGGACCTCTACTTAGATGGTCTTGGCTGCATGGCAGAAAAGAATTTCAGGATGAATCAGGGTGAAACAAAGTTAGTGAGTTTATTAGGTAGAGATTAGAGACAATACATGCTTTAGCTTTAAGCATAGGCATTTGCAGAGAAAAACAGATGCTTAACAGAATAATAGTGCATGTTCAAGATATGGACTTGGACTTCTCCAGAGAGATTGGCACCTGAGTGCCTTAACCATACCTCTATATGCATTTTTATGGCTTTTGAAGTTTCATTGCTCCAAAGGTGTAGTTTGTCAGGGTTTGGCTCAGGCCTGGCAGAGGTTAGAGCCTTGCCCTGACACCAAGTGGGTATCTGGGACCCACAGGACTGGGTTGGTGTAGTGGCCGGAGGTGCCAAAGAAGGACCTCAGGAGACCTTCTGCAGGAAACAGGAGAGGGAAAGTTTATTGGGTTACTCCCCAAGAGGGGTGCAACCAGCAAGTAGCCCCTGTCAAGTGCTCAAGTGCTAGCTCTAAGCCTGAAGCATAGAATGCTGCAGGCTCACTGGTGGAACAGCTCAGCCTTAAAGGCACAGCTACAAGCAGTTGGTGTTCCACTGGGCTGGAGGTCCAGTGGTCTTGACTCTCGCAGCTCACCTTCTCTGCCTCCCTCCTTCCCAAGGATGGGAGGAATTGGGAGGTTCTTTGTGGCTTGCTTGTAGCCTTCAGCACTTCGGGGCCCCTGATCTTGACTCATAGGCTTGCTAGGTGGTCTTCCACAGGATTGGGGAGCTCTGGGTCAAGGTGATGGGGTCCAGTAGCAGGTGAAAACAAGAGGGGCCAGGTGGGGTCCAGGAGCTTGCTTAAATAGGCTCCTGGGAGGGGGTGTGTACTGGGGTTAGCCAATCACATTCCTGGAAGGCACAGCAGGTAAACTGTCATAACTGTCAGATAGGGGCAGTTATTTAACTGAGGTGCTAGGGATAGCCAATCAAAATTGAGGTGGTTGAGGCTGGTCAGGCTGGTCAGGGGCCATTTTTGCTCACTTGATGGGAGAGGGGGATAAAGGAATAAGTAGAATGTAGCCTGAGTGTTAGCCCCTCATTCTGGTTAGAGGGACTCTATTTATGGGGTGCTTTAAAAATCCCCAACAGTAGTTTACATGCACATTTACAGATTAAGCAAAGTTTAAAGTTTAAAAATTAAGTAAAAATATATGAGCTGGTTTACTGATTTTCTTTTTATCTTAAAGAATTTTCTTTGTAAATGAAATTGTAGGGTAGTTTTATGAGGTGTAGTGTTGAGGCTTGCGGGTGGGGGAGAAATGCTAATAAGGTTAAACTCAAAGGTCAGGAACATTTCGGTCCTAACTCAGCATAGTCTGTTATCTCTCATACTCTTGTTTGAGATCTCTTAGGAAAATAAGCATCATCTCCAGATAGTGAGTTTCACTGATTTTTGTGAGTTGTGTTGAAGTTGTTGACTTTCAGTTGGTAGAGATGTAAACAGATTCCTGAGTTAAAGTTGTTGACTCTTAGCCAGTAGGAGACATAACCAGATTTCAGAGTGAGGGGCTTCTTTGCTTTCTCATGATCACTAAATTTCTCTTTCTATCCTGCCTCATTTCCAAATATCACTTTTAAACCTAACTGGAAATCTTGTCTCATGAGTCTTGTATAAAGTTGTGTTATTTTGGTTCTTGGGCCAAAGATTACTGTATCTTGCAGAATTTAGTTATAAAATCTTCCTTCAATTGAATGACATAAGTGGAATCTGCTTGAAAACACATTTAAAAGTTTTAAAAGGAATTATTTGCCCTTGAATGTTACTGCTGAAAACTTGCAAAAAGGATCACGTATGTTATATTCACAGTGCATACATGCATATGGAGTTAGGCTGGCAAAAAGGAAAAAAAGGAGGCTTTCTTCTTCGAACTTAAACATGTGCTGAGAACAGATTGAAATTTTGCTGAAATGCATTTGGCTTGATATCAGTCTATGTTAGTCAAGTCAAAGGAGCAGGGAGATATTCTTGGAGATATTTGGTGTGGATAGAGCTTCAAGTATTCTTGTTTGAGATCTCTTAGGAAAACTAGCATTGTCTCCATGTAGGCTGTCTTCACTGATCTTCTCACAGCTGTGTTGAAGTTGTTGACTTTTAGCGAGTAGGAGATATATCCAGATTCCCCTGTGAGGGGCTTCTTTTCCTTCTTATGTCCCCCTCAATTTTCTCTTTTTATACTGCCTCACTACTATTTATGCCTGCAGCCATAGCTCTGTGGCATTCGATCCCATCAGATCTCGGAAGCTAAGCAGGGTCGGGCCTGGTTAGTACTTGGATGGGAGACCACCTGGGAACACCAGATACTGTAGGCTTGGGAGAAGGACCCAGCAACCCATTCCCAAAAATCAATCTGCCATTGAAAACCCCATGAATAGCAGAGAAACACTGACAATGGTGTTTCGACTGTTGTACATGGGGTCGCTATGAGTCAGACACCGATTCTATGGCACCTAACAACAACAACACCACTATTAATAGGAACACTGTATTTTGTTTGAAAAATTGAAAAATTATATAATCATAGAGTAACTAGAAACTTTGTTATGGAAAATATCAAAAATCAAAAAAGTTCACGAAATAGTGTATTGAAGCACAATGCATTTGTCTCCTAGCTCCAATGACAATAAACTCATGACCAATGTTATTTCACCTATGTAAGTCACTTCGAGAAAAATGTCTCTTTTCTGCTATACATTCATTCTTTTTTCATTTGTTCAATGATCACAATTTAATAGTGATTTTAAAACATGATCTTGCTGAGATAGTGCTAGAGAATATTTAGGAAAAATTTCTTCCTTTCCTGTTCTCATATATGTGGAGTGACAGGATCATTTTTTTCTTATATAGTGCAGTTGGATGGATGTGGCTGAAATCATTCCTCCGGCTCCTTCCATTGCCTTTTGCCTTTGCAAAATGTAGCTGATACCAGCTGTTTTTCCAAGAGCAAGATTTGAGTTTTTATGTGGTGCTGAGCTAATGCACAAATTTAAAAATCCTTGGCTGTCATTTCTCCAGCTGCCTGTCTTTGCACTGAGGGTGAAGACTGGTACCCATGGAATAGGTCTGACCCTTGGAAAGAAATGTACTGACCTTCAAGGAGGGCACGTGGGAGCATTTTGTATCAATCCTTTTTTCCCACTTTTTAATGAAAATAATGAATGGTAGAGGGCTTTGCTCTTAAGGAGACACTTCCTTCCTAAGCACGATCTCTTTGTATTTTTACTGTCTCAGTTGTGTGTGTTCAATGGAGAGAATAGCTCAGGAGACCCTTTGGCCAAATCTATTATGCTGCCATTCCATCTGTCTCTGGCAAACCAGAAAAAAATCTGTGTTAGGTCCTGCCTTATGGCAAATTCTGATCTGCAGTTGCTATTTTCCCACACTTACTTAAGCTTCTTTGCATATCTACTGGCACAAAGGCCTGAGGGCCTCCTTCGGAGTGTGAGATACTTTTATATGTTCAGGCTCTGCCTCTGGCAGATGCAAACAAACAAAAGGCTGCTTACTTCCAGCAGTAGAAGCTGGGTCATGGCCAGAAGACAAGAAGGCATGTGAGGGTGGCAAGTGTGCTCTACCACTCCTGGAGGATGGCAATGTCGTATAATTTCTTGGAGTGTCACATACCTATTTTTACGTAATCTCTTCAATTAGTAATGAAGAAGAGCCTTTTATTGGGGATCGTGACTAATTTTATATAGACACCAATTTAAAAATGTAATGTGATTTGAAAGCAGGTGAGGAATTTTGGTAAGTGTGGAGGAGATACTTAAAAGATAAATATTGGTTTGCATCTTATGATGGTACTTATAGAACATGGAAAAATATAGGTTATGTCTTACGAACAATGTTTCAAGTTACATTGAATGTAACTTTGGATTCCTCTGATGTAGTTTTGTCGCCATCTCACCTCATGTATCAATGATCAAAATTGGGCTGGAATGCCACTTCATGGACAATTAAAGGTTTAGGAAAAATGGAGCATACATATAGCTTGGGGTTATCCATGATTATCTATTTCTTTCAGCTACCCATCTGTCACCTGTAATAAGATAGTTAGGGAAGCCTTCTATTTTCAAGCTTGATAAAAAAAGACAAGATTGAAATCAATGGTTGCATCTGAAAATTTGAGAAATTGAGTTTGAAAGGTTTATGAAGTTTTAGAATAAATAAGACATCATATCATGCAAGAACATCTTCTTTCCCCATGAATAGGTTCTTAAATGTATCTCTTCCCACAAAAATCCATTTTTAAGATATCAACCCTTTATTAGGAAGAACAAGAAGACTTGAAAATGTAGCTATAAAATAATTCTAACTGAATTTTACTAACATTGTGAATACAAGAAATAATCAGATATGATTGACAACCTCTGGACTCTGAAGGGAAATAGGCCAAGTAAAATCTCTTTCTCTACATCTACATCTGTATTCTTTCAGTTCATATACTGTCTCTCAAAGTCAGAATTATTTCCATCAGGAAATGGGATTCCAAATCCCAGAAGGTGGGATTTGCCACTGCAAGAAGACAAAGCAAATGGAGGTACACTTGCTTTCCCAATACGACCTCTCTTCACTGTGTCCAGCCACAGATAGTCAGTCCCCTTGAGTTTAGCTCCATCTTCAGTCTGTTCAACCATAGTGGGTGCAGTGGGATCCCTGGGCCTATGTTACTAGATGGCAGGGGCTGGTGTTTTTAATTTTTTAATTTTTAATTTTTTAAAACACAAGCCCCTGTATATGGTAGGACTTAAAAAATCAGAGAGTTGACTGGTTTTTCCTTCAGTTTTGCTTGCAGGTCCTGTCTGCTGGCATTCCAGCCTACACTGCAATTTGCTGTGATTTTCCTGTGCTGTTTATTTTCCTTTCCCCTTTTCCCCCAGATTAATTTTTATGCCCATAATTTTCAAAAGGTTTTCCTGAGGGCACTTTTGATCCATAATTTCAATTAATTCAGTTTGGAATAAAACTAGGTGAACTGTTTAAAATTCTGGCACAGTCTTGCTTTCCTTTGATATTTCAATCTAGTCAAAAGATGAGCGACTGAATAATGGGTATTTGTTAAGATTTCCTTGGGAATTTTTGACTTGTCAGTGTGTTTGATTCTTGTTGCCCAAGGATGCAGGTTACTTGTTTGCAGCTGGCTCATCTTGGCATCTGTCTCTTCTGTGTGGGGTTTCTGGGAAGCTGGAAGCATACCACACTCGGGCTACTGTACTACAAGAGATGGGTAACTGGGAAAGCTAACCTATGGTTTCAGGGACTAATATCTACCCGTTCTATCATGAGCTACTGTTATTGTTAGGTGCTGTGGAGTAAGTGTCTGACTAATAGTGACCCTATGTATAATAGGCAAAACAGTATTGTGCTTCTCTGCTATTATAGGGTTTTCAATGACTGATTTGTTTATTGGGAATGGGTTGCTGGGTCCTTCTCCCAACCCTACAGCACCTGATGTTCCCAGGCTGTCTCCCATCCAAGTAATAACCAGGTCTGACCCTGCTTAGCTTCTGAGATCTGACAGGATCGGACGCCACAGTGGTATGGCTGCAGGCTCATGAGCTACCAGCAATGACCAACTAATTCAAGAATATCCAATTACCATTTGGAGGATTTTGCATAGGCCTCTCAAAATATGTGCCATGAAAAGGTCTTATCGTCAGATCTTCTGGTAATATGCTACACAAGATACTATCTTTGTAGACATTTATAGTACATACTAACATAATAAAGGCTCTGAGGAATCCTATAGTAAAGAAGCCTGCCTACCTGCATTTAATTCAGCATTTACAAAGTTTATTCAACCCTGGAATGCTACAAGTTTGCCTCACTTATTAATATCTTCTGGAATGTATTCAATAGAATACTTTAAAAAATTCTGATTTGGGCCTTTTCTTTTTATGACATTTAAAACATCACTTAATTTAAAATGCATTTCCAAAGCAAATGTTCTCTCATTGTGATGAACCTCATGTGCTAGGTACTAATTTGGGTCAGCCAAAAGATCATTATCATGGAGTTTCAAGGGAAATGTAAACTGCATGTTATTTCTGATTTAGGTTGTCTCATGGAGATTTTGATCATGAATGCTTTGAGCTCTTTTGAAACTTTATTCTGCCCCTTTTATGCAGAATTAAGAATATGACTATGGCAGTGATTAAAAGTGATGGTGGAAAAGATAAAGATGAGATATTGTCTACCTCTCATGGTAAGCCAGGGCTTTCAGATGGAAAATCATACAGTTAGTTTCAAAAACTACCATTACCAGCAAGATGCAGTTCATGATTCAGATTGTACAGAGTTTTATTGTGGTCTATCCAGTTCTTGGGTTTTTCTTGGCAAGAATGCATCATTTTTGACAAATTAATCATATAATCTAAGTGACCATTATTTTATACTAACCTCTTGCTAACTTCTATTGTTTCTGAATTTTTCTGAAAATTTTTTTTTGTACTAGGGAGTTTAACCCAGGGCATCACACATGCTAGGCAATTGCTCTACCACTGAGCTGTGCTCCTAGTCCCCTTTATTATTACTGTTACTATTATTATTATTTATTATTATTTTAAATTTTGAGATAAGGTCTCACTAAGTTGCACAGGTTGCCTCTGGCCTCAATCTTGTGATCCTCATGCCTCACCCTCCTGAGTAGGTGGGATTACAGTGGTGCACCACATTGCCTGGCTTCTGAAATTTGTTTGTTTTTTTAATCTTCAGTCTGCTTAATTTCTGCTAGATTGAATTCATATCTTTATTTGGATGAAAGGGTCAAGGACATTGTTCTCTGCCCACATGGAGCCTTCACAACCTTTTTGGCCTTGTTCTGCCTCACCACACTTTCACTATTATTCATGTCTTGCAGCTTCTCAGATGAGTGTATTGTCCACAGATGTGATGCTTAACTCTCTCCTTTCCTAAGCAAGGGTTATTTGTTCTGATCAATTCATTGCACATTTGTGAGCAACTGCTCTTTATATAGCATTGGGTTAAGGGCTGAGGAAATTAAGAAGATGACATGATTCTTGCCCTTTCAAAGTTAATAATTGTTATTTTCAAATATATGCAGCATGGCCAAGCATGGTAGCTCACACCTGTAATCCTAGCTACTCGGGAGGTGAAGACAGGAGGATTGCAAGTTTGAGGCCAGAGACAGTTTGTATAATTTAGCACGACCCTGCTTCAATATAAAAAAATAAAAGTACACTGGGATGCAGCTCAGTGGTAGTATGCTTACAAAGGGTGCATGACGCTCTGTGTTCAGCATTCCAGTGCCACCAAAAAAAAAAAAAAAAAGTGATAATCTGACCACTTATTCCAAAGAAGTTATCTGCAAAGACTATGACTCTTACCACTGGCATAAAAGCTAATCACTCTGCAGTCACACTCATTAGTGTTTGAATTTCCTAGTAAAATTGGATATATAAAGAAAGACCATTGCTGAGCAAAGTCTGTCTTGGAAATGATCATTTTATGGGTTAAAGCAGTTTGCCAAGGTGAAATCAAAAATAAAGTTTGTAAAAGATTAAACTCTTGTCATCAAAAGCCCAGGAATATTTTAAACAAGGGCTCCATCTGTCAGTAGGGGAGCTGCAGTGTGGCATCTCTGAGGTTAGGTAATTTCGCCAGAAGCTCACCAACTGCAGCTTGTGACAAATGACTGGCCCCTAAGGCCACCATCCCTGGATGCCTGGTGCTCTGCTTGGCCCCTGCCTAGTAGCTCCTATTCTCTCCCCTCCAACAGGACCACTCCTTTAGCCTGAGGCAGGTATTTTCATTATGATCCATAATTAAGTTGAATGGACTTTGTAATTGAACGAGCATCGTACACTGGGGACTTTTCATCAGCTCAGCTCATCAGGATTTGAAGAAGCTGCGTGAGGGAGAGAGGTGATGAGGGGCTGGGTTTACTTGCTCACTTTTGCAGGCATTGGTTGAGAAACCAAATAGGAGTCTGTTTTCAATGCCCAGGATTATCAGTTTACTATAGCATGAATTATAAACAAAAATTTGTGTCTTTAGTAGCAATGATAAATAAAAATAAAAAAAATTCCTGGGTTGGGAAGATCAGCTTCATATGTGCGCGCGCGTGCACACACACACACACACACACACACACACACACATACATACGTACATATATATATATACACACACATACATATGCAGAGGAAGCCGATTATATATATATAGTATATATCTTTACACACACACACACACACAAAGGAAGCTGACTTTATATATATTTTTTTTTTTTAAAAATTTATTTTTATTTTTATTTATTTATTTTTTGGTTTTAGGGATCGAACTCAGGGCCTCCTGCATACTAAGGAAGCACTCTACCAACTGAGCTAAACCCCTGGTCCCTATGTATACTTTTTATAGAGGTAAACTATCCTTGCCTTAGGGTTCTTCCCCATCATGTGTCACGGACATCAAGACCTACCTGGAATTAAGGAAGTCTCTGTCTGGTGTCTCTGTCTGTGTGAGTAGGAAAAGGGGGAAGCTACATGTCCTTCTACTTTTCACCTAAGCTAAGTATTGCTCACATTTTCTGTTGATCAAATTCTTACCTATTCACCAATGAAAGATGAGACACTTTCCAGTGAGGCTCTTCCTGACAATACTATGCACAATGAGTAAGGTTTAATGAATTGCATAGTTGAGGGGAAAGAGAGGGATAGAGGGAGGGTGAGCAAATGTGTGTGTGTTGGTGAAGTGAAAGAATGTTATTGTTGGATCAATGTAATTGTCTTCTGTAATAGAGGCTGAACCATCCCAAATAGAGGAAGATACAATCAAATCAGGCCTGATGTGAGAAGCAGGGGTGGCATGCTCCATGAAGAAGTAGAGGATGGCTTGGGAAAGTCAAGCTTGAAAGGAAATGGCCATTGTGTTATTTAGCTTTCTGTTGCTGTAACAAAATACCTGAGATAATTAACTTAATAGGAGGAAAGATTTATTTTGGCTCACAGTTTTAGGAGTATCAATCTATTGTGTATCTGTTCCTTGGCTCTGGTCCATTGGGCCTGTGGCAGCGCAGTACATCATGGTGGGAGTATGTAGCAGAGGAGGCTGCTTACCATATGATGGCTGAGAATGGGGTGGGGTTCTGGGTCACAATATCCCTTTCAAGGACATATCAGTAAAGACTTAACTTCCTTCTAATAGGCTCCACATCCTAAAGTTTCCAACACCTTCCAATAGCACCACAGTCTGCTGACCAAGCCTTTGACACTTGAGCCTTTGGGGATATTTCAAAACTGAACAACATCAGCCAAATTGCGGTGAAAAGTTCAGATAAGTATGAACTCCAGATAGTTGGTAGAAAGCTTCAACCTTAGACAGACGCTTTAGGAAAAGGAACAATTACAGGCCCATGGTCAGAGTGGTACAGATGAGAGTATAGTATGAAACAGTCAAGGGCTGAATGATGTTCTGTATTAGACTGTCATTTTTGTGCTGACCCAAGTCTGAGATAGGGGAGCAGCTGACAGAGTACAGCTACAGAAGCAGGACCTACCTCACATGAAAGATTGGAAAAATTTGATGAAGAATTAGATGTGGGGAGCTGGGCGCAGTGGCATACGCCTATAATCCCAGCGGCTTGGGAGGCAGAGGCAGGAGGATCACAAGTTCGAGACCAGAGACAGTCTGCGTAATTTATCAAGACCCTGTCTCAAAAAGTAAAAAAATGGGCTGAGGGTGCCGCTTAGTGGTCCAGCACTTGCAGAGCATGCAAGTGCGAGGCCCTGGGTTCAACCCCCAGTACTACAAAAAAAAAAAAAAAAAAAAAAAAAGAATTAGATGGGGGTAGGTTGGAAAAATGTGAGT
This sequence comes from Pedetes capensis, assembly GCA_007922755.1. Lineage (NCBI taxonomy): Eukaryota > Metazoa > Chordata > Mammalia > Rodentia > Pedetidae > Pedetes > Pedetes capensis. Next base: position 28,718 of record VMDO01016696.1, on the reverse strand, counting down.
CAGCAATATCTTCAAATTATAAATCATGAAGTTTTAATTAGGGTGGTCCAAAAATTTCAACGGAATAGGGTCTGTGTCAGTAGATGCTAAGTGGGTTCCACGTTCCACTAAAATTAAATGCGTGGGTTCAGATTATTTTGAAAGAATGGGCAAAGTATGACCCGTGTTGTGTTTTTAAGGCTAGGTCATTATTTCCTTTGGATCTATAAATGTGCAAGAAGTGATCTTTTACTTGAAAGAGCATACATAGAATAATTATGACTTAGATTGGAACTTTTTCTTTATAATTTAAAAGTTGTTCTATGTGTGGTGATGGTTGTGCCAAATAATTTGGAGTAAACACTTCACAATGTGTATTATGTTAAGTCACCACACTGTACATCTTGAATATATATATATATATATATATATATATATATATATATATATATATATATTTGTTGTTGTTGTTAGGTGTTGTTGAGTTGGTATCCAACTCATAGTGACCCTGCGCACAACAGGAGAAACACTATTGTCAGTGCTTCTCTGCTGCTCATAGGGTTTTCAACCGCAGATTGATTTTTGGGAGTGGGTTGCTGGGCCCATCTTCCGAGCCTACAGCACCTCGTGTTCCCAGGCGGCCTCCCATCCAAGTACTAACCAGGCCCAGCCCTGCTTAGCTTCCGAGATCTGATGGGATCAGATGCCACAGGGTTATGGCTGAAGATATATATATATATATATATATATATATATATATATATATATATGAAATTATATATATATAGGAAATGATAAGTGGAAAACTTCAATATTTAATCAAACAGTAGATTTGGTTTCCCCATAGGTTATTTTCCTTTGGAAATCCTGGTTGTGCCATCATACCAATACAGGCACTGAACAGAATGCTTGTGGTACAGAAAGTATATACATATCCACAAGAACCTCTTTAGGATTTGCCCCTAAAATCTAGGTGAATTTCGGTCTTCTCATATCATAAGAAATTTGAGCTTGTTCTTGTGGTTTAAATGATTTTTTTTACACTTTTTGTTGTATTATTGAGTAGCAAAGAAGTAATTTCATCATGCATAAGTTCGATTAATTTTGCACTACTCTGCAAAACACATCATGCTTTCTGTGACTGTCAGTGCTGTGGGGTTTCAGACAGTAGAAGGCATGATTACACAAATAGCTGCGACACACTATGCATTTTAGTCTGGGTGTTCCAGAATGGACAGAAGAGCAGGTGGTGATTTTCTTAGACAAAATTTAATAGCCAATTTATGTACCTATTCTTACCAAAATGTCGACAATCATAGGACTCTTCGGATTCTCATTGCAATGTAAATTCTTATATTGTAATATTTGTTTTGAAAATTTATATACTGGCTCACCATGTGAACATGTTCTCATTGCCTACTCTGGCCTTTGAGCAATTTGCAGTCTTTTGTTAGCACATAAAGGCCCTCAGAGCCTTCTATTTTGAGCCCCAAGTTTACCAGCTGCTATCCACTACTGGGCCTCATTAGGGGCCTGCTGCTCTGCTGAGAACCACACCACATGCTACACCCTCGCTTGTCTACATATTAGCCTGTTGCTGCTCCTTAAATTACCTGGTACAAAAGCTTGTTCTATTTCTCCACAGAGAGCTACCACTTCTGTCCAGTTTGAAGAGGCTCTATATCATGACCTCTCAAACTAATTAAGGTTTGTGGGCAGGACACAGGTTGCTATAGAGGAACCTTCCTGAAGGATGATATCCATGAAGAGTCTTTTTTTTTTTTTTTTTGCCTGAAGATTACTGCTGTTGTAGCTTATGTTCAAAAATACATTCTAAAATAAAAAAAGAATGTTTCTTGCGTTGGTCAAGGGGATGCAAGTAATCATACACTTCCAAAGTTATTTTCTGAGGAAAATAGAACATATTAATTAAAAACAATTGAAACATACTAATTAAAAACACTTGAAACATACAAACTATTTTCAAGGGATGGGGCTAGCAAATATACTGGAAAAGTATTTCCATGAAGATTTATTGGAAATCACAGTTTGAACTCAGTATTTATGCCAATTGCACAATATTTATATCTTAAAATGAAAAATATCACATTTTCTTAACTTTTTGTGTGTGTGTGTCGTATTGGGGGTCGAACCCAGGGCCTCGTGCTTGCATGCTCTGCAAGTGCTGGATGACTGAGCTGCACCCTCAGCCCATTTTTTTACTTTTTGGGACAGCGTCTCGCTAAATTACACAGACTGTCTCTGGTCTCAAACTTGTGATCCTCCTGCCTCCGCCTCCCAAGCTGCTGGGATTACAGGCGTGCACCACCGACATATTCTTAATTTTTAAGAGGATTTGTTTGCAATTAAATAGTTTAGGAAATGTATTAAAAAGCACTGGTTTCTCTATGCCAAATAACCAAAATAAATTATTAAGAAATTTCAGGATTTCTGGAAAGAGAATTTTGTTATTTGAGTTATAAATTCAGAGAAAAGAATGTTCTACTATAGGTGTTCTGTATTTTCAACAAGATGAATTGATGAAGACCTGTGTCATCACAAAACATAACACTGAGTGAAGCTTCATTAGAAATTATAGTTAACAGGATTACATGATGTGGTAAACTCCATCATATATTAACATGCAATTCAGTTAATAGAAATCTTATTGAAACACTGATTGTAAGAGGCAGGAAGTTTTGGGTTATGTAAAAGAGTCTGGCTTGTCAATCTCCTGTACCTGTTTACATGTCCCCTCAAGCACTTCTTATCTGCTTATTTTGTTGATTGTGAAGTACTGCTTCTTTCTTAACTTCTCTTTCTTGTTTGTTTTCTCTGTGCTTTGTTCTTCTATATTTTGCGAGATTCATGTTTACTTGGTGAAATGTAGCTTTCATATTTCTTCATCTGCTAATTTCTTAGAGAAAATTCATTAGTGGCTTATTTTACTTACCTCTTCTGGATAGTGCTTCATAAACAATACCTTCCCTGTGGGCCAGGCTGATCTTTCTGGACATCTTAGCCACTGCAGTAGAAGGGAATGAACATTCCTTTGAGTACTTGTGTGAAAGCCAAAGGGAACACAGACAAACTAAAGGATGGATCACACTAGACATTGTGAACCAGGAGTTTATTGGGGGTTTTATACAGGGGGTGTGGGTAACTTGTGGGAGGCCTTTACACACAGCTACACTGAGGGGAGAGGTTCCCTCCCTTCCCTAGAAGTTCTCACCAAGATGTCTCAAAGCTGCACCACCTTTAAGACCCTCCCAAGTGGAATTCCTTGTAGGAGTGGGCCTTTCTCTCCCAAGTGGGATTACTTACAAGAGTGGAGTGTAACTCCCTGGCAGGCTTATGGGCAGCTGTACCACAGACGTGTTTCTCCCCTCTTCTGCTCTCCTCTGTTTAGTTCTGCTCAATTTCCCCCTCTGTGTCCTGTTGTTTACCATATGTACATATATATGTATATATATATATATATATATATATGTATATATATATATACACACACACACACACACACACACATACGTATATATGTATACATATGTATATGTGTACATATATGTGTGTGTGTATATATATATATATATATATATATATATATATATAAAAGGTATGTTGTTGTTGTTAGGTGCCATTGAGTCAACACTGATTCATAGGGACCTTCATAGGGTTTTCAGTGGCTGATTGTTTTCAGGATTACTTTGGGAGTAGATTGCCACATCCTTCTCCCACATTTGCATTGCTGGAGATTAAACAGAGGTCCTTGGAGAGTGCAGTGCAGCACTCTGCCAACTGAGCTAAACTCCAACCCATATATATATATATATATATATATATATATATATATATGAGATATATGAGATATGACACTCACACACACACACACATTATATCCCTCCATTAAGGGTCTTGTGACCCTCCTACTCCTCCCTCTATGAGGGAATGTTGATATATTATGGCAAGCCTAAGGAACTTGTCCCTCATGGGCCTGTCAGCTTGTCATGCTGTAGGGGCTTGTGTGTTGCTGTGATGCTAAAAGCTATGCCACCAATATTTCAGATACCTGTAGGGCCACCCATAATGGACAGGTTTCAGCTGAGTTCCAGACTAACATAGTCTGGCAGCCCACTCCCAAAACAACTAGCCATTCAGAACCCTATGAATAGCCGAGAAGCACTGTCAAACATAGTGCCAGAAAATCAGCCCCTCAGGCTGGAAGACATTTAAGAAATGACTGGGGAAGAGTTGCTTCCTCCAAGTAGAGCCGACCTTAGTGAAGAAAATTGAGTAAAGCCCCCAGGACCTCATTTTGCTTTTGTGGTATGACTTAAAGTGAAAAGAAACACAGTGACTGCAACAGTGGTCTCAAACATAAAAGAATTGTGTGCATGGCACAATGTTGGTAGTGTTTCATTCTGTTGTACATTAGGGTTGCTATGAGTTGGATCCAAATCAATGGCACCCAACAACTGCAACAACAAGCAACTTGTACATTTCTTTCCATTCTGTTGCCATGGTTGCAGGCCCAAGCCCCCAACCCCAAACATGCTATGTGTTTTGTATCAATGTAACAATCATTAGGTCTAGTCCATGTCTAGCATGGAGGAATCATCTATACAATACTACCTAACAGTTAATATTCTAGGTAGCATTTTGAATGACTTATATGTACTTAATTTGTGGGTATATTCAGCAAGTATATTTGTCTGTTAAAATAATAATAAGGACACCCACATCAAGTATTGTTGTACAAAGGGAACATGGTTATGGGGTGTTGTGTCTTTGGACATAGCTAGGTAGCCAAGGAGAAGAGATGGATATCTTTCTCTTGGAAGATGGTCATAATAGAGTGATTAAACAAATATTTATTAAGGACTTACTAAGTGCCAGGCATTTTATTAGGTGCTGGCGGGACAACAGCGAAAAGACCTGAGCTCTGTCCTCATGAAGCTCATGGAATGGTAGGGAATAGAGACAAAGAGAAAATTGCTCTCTCCATGTTAATTGGAGCTGTAATGGCAGAAAGCAAAGGGTGCTGAGAAGAGAGATTGGTCCTGCAGGTAGCAGAAATCATCCATGCATGGTCTGGATGAGAGAAAAAGGCCTGGGGACTCTGGCCTTCACTCTTCTATTGGGGCTTTTGGGCCCAGAAGCATCAACCTTCACCTGCAATTCTAGAAGGGACCATGGCTGCAGCTATTGCAGGCTACCCTTTAGGGATTCTTCCACTGTTTTTAGTTTACCAAAGCCCTAAGGTGATTTTGCCTGTTTGGGGTGTGTTACACACAGCACATATGTTCTGCTATACCACTTGAAAATAAGTTGTAGACATTATTAGACTTTAGTATGCATCTTCTAAGAATAAGGCTTATTCCTACTCAAATAATAACATCATTGTCTCTAAATTAAAAAAAAAAAACCTCAGTGAAATTACCTAATATCTGGTCCATATTGCAAGAATGTTTTTTGTGGCTCTGGCTATATTTTTCCTTGAACAAGGATCCAATTACAGCTTATACTTAAAATTTAATCATTTTATTTTTCTATCCTTTTCATCCCAGAGGCCGCCAAATAACCATTATCCTAATTTTTGTAGACCTATCTGATCTACATTTTATACTTTTACTGCATGTATTATAGATCTAAAATAATATATTTTTTTTTTTTTGCCATGCTAGGGATTGAACCCAGGGCCTTGTTCATGCTAGGCAAAGGCTCTGCCACTGAGTTACATTCCCAGCCCTTGCATTTAAAAGTTTAATTTTCATCCTCGGCTTTGCAAGAAAAATTTTTTACTGCAGTTATTATTTTTTTAAACTTGGTATCATGTTTTCAAAATCTGTCTTCTTTTTTTTTTTTTTTAGGTACTGGGGGTTGAACCCAGGGCTTTGCGCCTGCATGCTCTGCAAGTACTGGACCACTGAGATGTGCCCCTAGCCCATTTTCTTTTACTTTTTGAGACAGGGTCTCACTAAGTTACACAGACTGCCTCTGGTCTTGAACTTGCGATTCTCCTACCTCTGCCCCCTGAGCTGCTGGAATTACAGGTGTGTGCCACTGCGCCCAACCAAAATCTATCTTCTATAATACACATACATATAATTAATTTACTTTTAACTGCTATATAATATCCACAGGAGAAGAATGTGATGATCCACTCCAGAAACAATCATCCACTGAAAACCCTATGAGGGTTGCTGAATCAGACCTGACTCGACAGCACCTAATAACAACAACTAATATAATAGCTACTGTGTGCAAATAGCAACATTTATTTATCCATTTCTCTATTGAAAGGCATTTAGGTTGTTTTTATTTTTCCATTAGCTAAATTGTTTTGTCTTTTCTTTTGGTATTGCAAAGAGGCTTAATGCAGGGGGTAGGTGTTGGTTATTAAATTAGTGAGGTGATTTTGTCCATCAATTAACTTCTCAGTAAATATCTCCTTTTGCTCCAGTTCTTCTGAGACTTCTGCCAGGAATTTGGTTTTACTTTTAGAACCCATTTCCTTGGCATTTCCAGTGTTAGGTAGCCCAGTCTTTTTTGCCTCCCAAAGACTCCCACAACTACCTTCCTGCTGGTGCTGTAGACCAGAGGTTCTCAAGTCAAGCAGCACATCAGAATTATGTAGGCTATACCCTTAGAGATGCCCAGGCTATGCCTTTAGAGATTCTGATTTACCTGATCTACGTGGGACCTAGACAGCCATGGTTCAGAACCGTGATTGATTATCATCCCTATCTTATAGAAGAACTGTATGAACAGGCATGGGAATCACATCGGGTCTTACTGCAAGAATTTGGACAGCTGGGCTGTATATTATCTCCTGTGCATAATGGTGTTGACACTTTAAGCCTAAAGAAGGCTGCAAAAGGTCCAGATACAATTTAGTGTGTGTATGTGTGTGTGTGTGTGTGTGTGTGTGTGTGTCTGTATGTGTGTGTGTGTGTTGCAGTACTGAGGGTTGAACCCAGGGCCTCCCACATGCTAGATGAGTGCTCTACCACTGAGCTATACTCCTAGCCCCTTTTAACTCTTTTGTTGGAGACAGGGTCTCACTAAGTTATGCAAGTTGCCTCTGGCCTCAATCTTGTGATCTTCTTGCCTGAGTTGCTAGTGTTGGGCCCCACGTTCGGGCACCAACTCTATGTGGGGCACACGCCTCCTGGTCCGGCCTGGATGTTCGGTTGGGCTGCGCCGCCGCACACACAGATACTAAACACAATTCACTCGGGACCCTCAGGTGAGGGGCGCAGACTCCTGTGGCCCTCGGGACCCCGGCGGAGATGGGAGAAAGGAAAAGCCTCAGGCGCTTTTGCCTTCCAGGGGCAAACACCTGTGTTGGTCATCTCGGTGGTCACGAGGAGACAGCTGTTGCTTCGTCGGTGATCAGATGGAAAGCAGGTTCTTTTCCTTGTTGAGAATTGCGATGGGAGAGCATTCTCTCCTCACCAAAGGTCCGGGGCAGAGCAGCGGGAGAGGTGCTTCCTCATCGGTGGTCCGGGCAGGAACAGGTGAGAAGGCGCAGAAAGTGGTGCCAAAAAGCCTAAAAGGGCCTAAAAAGCTGTGCCAAAAGGGTTGAGCTGCCACAGCGCAGCTCTTTATGTAGCTCACCCATGGAATGGCCTGAGCCAATCAGCTTTCAGTCCAATTGTCCAATCAGGAAGGGTTTTGTACAAACGTGCAACCAAGTTACTTTCATTTTCCCTAGATTTCTAACTTACAAACCAGATATTCAAACGTCATTTTCCCAGTTTGGGAGTTTTTGCCAGTTTCCTCCCAATTTTTCCCTACAGCTAGGATTACAGGCATGGGCTACTGCACTTGTACAATTTAATATATTTTTATCTAACAATTCTCATTATTTTAATACTAAGGAAAACTTTCTTTTAAGGTGTTGATGTGCTTTTCATTATTAGATGATGGAAGAAATACTGGAAATACAACTTCACTTATGATAGCAAAACAATGCCCAATTTTGTATCTCATTGGCAGACTGAATGGAAAGGAAGGAGAAAGAGAGAAGAGAGTGCTGTGATTTGTTCAGGTTCCTAGAAAATTTGGAAGAGGATAAATAAACAAAACCACCTGTGAACAGAATGCCCTGCTTATCTGGCTGAATCCTTGAATGAGAGGTTGGCAGTGTATCCAGGTACCGAGTGCATGTATTGGGGCCATTTGGGGGACTGTTGGACACTGGAGGATAGGCTCTGTTGCTGTTCATGTCAGGAAGCTTCCTGTGTCTCTCTGTTAATGCAGATGGTACACAGAGGGGTTCATGTTGTCTCTTTCCAGCCTTGTATGCAGGCAAAAACATGTTTTCTCTATACACATCCATTCTCTGCATGGGATGAGGCGCCCCAAGCAAAGTCAGAAGACATTGATTATCCAAGCTATGACAGGTTCATTGGGTATGGATGGGAAACTGCACACCCCAATTCATTTCCATATAACGTTCTTTTCTTCTAGGCAGTATATCATTTGGATCTGATTTAATATTTTTGGAGGCTTAGAATATTTTGGGAATGAGTGGGAAAGAAGTGACCTCACCAACTTTGACCCAAGTCCTGGATTTTTTTTTTTTTCTGTTTGTAGAGGGATGCTGTCTAGTCAGACAAATTCCTTGATGTTACATCAAGATGTAGGATTGCTAAGTATGGCAGGTGTAATGGCTGAATTGTGGCCCTTTTCATGTGTTGAGGCCCTAACACTTAGTACCTCAAAATGTGACCATATTTGGAACAAGGCCTTTAAAGCGATAAATAAATTAAAAGGAGGTCCCTAGGACAGACTATCATGCAACATAATTAGTGACCTTATAAGAAGAGAAAATCTGGACATAAGGAGAGACACCAGGGATGTATGTACACAGAAAACTCCCTGTGAGGACAGAGTGAGAGGGTGACCTCTGCAGGCCAAGGAGAGAGGCCTCAGGAGAAGCCAAACCTTCTGATACTTTGATATTGGACTTCTAGCCGCCAGAATAAATGGGAATAAGTTTCTGTTAAGACATCCAGTCTGGGATATTTTGTCATGGCACCCCTGCAAAACTATCAGAGCAGCTTGTGTTAATTTTTAACCACCTTTGAAAAGGAGTCTTTTCTTTACAGGCTACTGACCAAATTCCACTTTATAGCTTGTCTTGCCCAGTTTTGTCTCATTTCTATTACCTTTGTGAGCCAAGGTAGTTTTTTTGTTCTGTTTTTTTTTTTTTTATTTTGCCTACTAATGTTTTAAACTATGAAAGCATTTCATTGTAGAAAATTCTGAGTACACACAAAAGTAGATAGAACATCATAGTAAATCCCCCGGTACCTAACACATAGCTCAATGTCCCACAGATCACAGCCAATATTTTCAACCCACCCCAGCATCTTTCTTCCTCAAATCACCCTAAAGCAAATCTAAAACGTAATACTTCCTCATGTGCAAATATAGCACTATGTTTCTCCAAAAGACAGAGCTCTTAGAAAACCCTGTTTTGCACTTCTTCCCTCTATTCCTCCCCCAAGGCCTCTCTTCCACTTGCATGTTTTTTTTGGGAATATTTTTCTATATATCCTTGGATAGCAATTATGTTTAAGGTCGAAACCTTTTCTGTAATGATCTATCTTTTTACATTGTCAGTAACATTACATGAATTTTCTAGCCCATTTGTATTATTACCATTCTTTGGTATTATTGACATTATTATAATTATTTCCTGAACTATTAAAGTTGGCTGTTTACTTTGAGGGCTGACCCCATAATTTAACTATTGTGAACATTGCTAAATAATTTAACTATTGTGAATATTGCTAACATAAATATGTGTGCAGATATCTCTGTTGTATACTGACTTAGGTTCCTTCAGGTATATACCCAGAAGTGGTATGGTAGTTCTGTTTTCAGCTTTGTTATTGTTGTTGAAGAATCTTCATATCGATTGCCATAGTGGCTGCACTAATTTATGTCCTATCAATAGTATTATAAAGGTTCCTCTTTCCTCTGCATCCTTATCAGCATTTGTTTAAAACAACAGTTCTTTAATCTGATGAAACATCTGTCCAATATTTACACTGTGTTTTTTAAATAAATTCCATAATTTTAAAATGGTCCTTTGAAATCAGGATCCAAATAAACTTGAGAATAAAATTACTTGAGACACATCCACTATTTGCAATGTGTACATTGCAAATAGTGGATGTGTCTCAAGTAATTTATGATCTACAGGTTTCCTCCTCTATTTTTTGATTCCTGCAATTTGTTGGTTGAAGAATCTGGGCTGCCCCATAGTCTATTTTGCTGATGGTGTCTCTAAGATGTCAAATAGAATGTCATTTTCTGTCTGTGTTTCTCATAAATTTTGTAGTTATATCTAGAGGTGTGGTGAGATTCAAGTTCAATTTTTTTCTCTTTGACAAGACTACTTCATAGAGGAATTCTTCCACTAGAATACATATGATACTTGATTATCTTTCTTTTTGTAAGTTAACAGCTGTTGATAATTAATGCCTAGATCATTAACTAATTAGGGATTTCAGAGTGATGATATTATTATCCTATCAGTTATTTTTTGTTAATTACCTGGAATATTTCTATAAAGAGAAAGTCTACTCATTTACTATTTGGTTGTTGGGATTTTTAAAATGCACCCCATAACTAGGGTCCCTCATAGTAGCCTGGGGGACTGGCCTCTAGGTGACCCCAGGCCACATCCCACTCACTCACTCCTACTCCTCCCATTGAGTGAGCAAAGATGGCCCCTGACCAGCCTGACCAGGCTCAACCACCTCAATTTTGATTGGCTACCCCTAGCACTTCAGTTAAATAACTGCCCCTACCTGACAGGTATGACAATTCACCTACTGTATCTGTCAGGAATGTGCCCTGATTGGCTAACCCTGGTACACGCTCCCCTCTGGGACCCTATATAAGGAGGGGTCCTGGACCCCCTTCACCCCACCACTGTTCTCCATCCCTCAACTGCTGCCTGGACCCCATCACCTCGATCCAGAGCTCCCCAATCCAGCAGAAGATCTCCAAGCAAGCTGACGCATTAAGACCAGGGGCCCCTGAAGTGCCAAAGGCTACAAGCAAGCCACAAAGAGCTTCCCAATTCCTCCCATTCTTGGGAAGGAGAGAGGCAGAGAAGGTGAGCTGCGAGAGTCAAGACCACTGGACCTCCAGCCCAGTGGAACACCAACTGCTTGTAGCTGTGCCTTTAAGGCTGAGCTGTACCACCAGTGAGCCTGCAGCATTCTATGCTTCAGGCTTAGAGATAGCACTTGAGCACTTGACAGGGGCTGCTTGCTAGTTGCACCCTACTTGGGGAGTAACCCAATAAACTTTCCCTCTCCTATTTCCTGCAGAAGGTCTCCCAAGGTCCTTCTCTGGCACCTCCGGTCACTACACCAACCCAGTCCCATGGGTCCTGGATACCCGCTTGGTGTCAGGGCAAGGCTCTGACCTTTGCCAGGCCTGAGTCAAACCCCGACATTTGGCACTCATTGGTAAAGTTGGTATAAGAAAGGTAGAATAAATGATTCTTTTCTAGTCACTTTTTACATAGAAGTGATGCCATAATCTCTAAAGATGTCCAATTTAAGCTATCATTAGAGATTTGTAATTCTAAGCACATTTGGTATGGTTCAACTCATTTCAATTATTACCTTTACTGATGTTAAACTTGTCTCATCTTTGGCCAATGAGTCTTTCTCAGTAGGATCCTAAGTTCTTTTGATATGACCTCAGTAGTCTTTGAGAGTTCCTGTACCATTCTGGTAGGGCAAGATACTCTAGACTTATCTTGCATATGTCCAGTTGTAGATCTGAAAGGAGCCCTGGGCTCTTTGTGCTACTGGGTTGGTCATTATTTTTAGGGCTTTAGAAATACTTACTATTCCTTCTCTAAGATGTCAGGGATTGAAACTTGCATTATGAACCTTGGCATGATGAGGGCCACACAGTCCACATTCTGAAGTTCTGAAAATCCCTGTTCCTGGATAGAGTCAGGGCACAGGGATGCTGGATGTTTCTTTTTCTTTTTTCTCTGTTGTTCCAGATAATTGAAAAAGAGTGACTCTACCTGGGTGATTGTCAGTATAATGAATCAATTTACCCTTAATTTCTTTCAGAGAATTATTTAACGACTTTTATGCATTTCTTACTATGGCACAATATACATGTGATCATTTAGGAATAATTTTGTCATCATAGTTTAAATAACTTAGTAGAATTTTTTCAACCATCCTACAAATAGACTTTTGGGACATAGTGGTTGAGACACTTCCTCCCCATTACAGAAGTTTTCTCTGCAATGGGGAAATAAACATCAATGACAATCACAAAGGAAAGTGGCACACAATCATGTACACATAACCACAGTGCTTCAGATCACTGAGTACTGAGCACTCAGCACTGCTTAGGGCTGGGTCAGGAGGGTTTTGCCAAGCAAGTGACAGTTGCATTGTTTCTTAAAGGATGATTAAGAGTTTTCCAGATGGAAAACATGGAAAGGACTTTATAAGCAGGCTTGGCAGATGCTGCTGTTGCCTAGTAAGTAGCCATTCTTTTTCCTCCTTTTCCTCCTTGAATGATAAAGTTTGCCAATACTTGGTACTGTGTCATATTTTCTTATAGCCAGGAATGGTCATGTTATATAGTTCTGGATAATGAGATATAAAATAAGTCTGCTGTGTTGGAGTGAGAGAGCTTCTAGAAAACAGAAAGACACAAATAGCAAAAGTGGGTCCTTTCCTTCCCTCCTTCTTTGGAATATGCTATATGAGTTTATGGTCTGGAGCTGGTGCAGCCATCTTGTAACCATGAGACAACAAGCATAAGAAGGGAAATGTCAACTTGCTGATGTTGGCAGAAGGTGGAAAAAGAGTACGCCACCTATTTATAGCCTTTTTGTGAAAAATAAAGTATATTCATTGTTAATCCACTTTTTGTGGATTAACAGAGGCTCAGTTACTTGCAGCCAAATGTAACTTAATTGAGTCACTGTGGGGACCATATCGTTGGTCACTGGATTTGCCAAAAAAGTTGTATGATTATAGGGAGCACACAGAGAGAGACCACATGTGGGCTAAAAAATAGGGGTTGTATGTATTTCATCTTAGGCTTTTCTTCTTGAAGAGTATGTCTCTTCTATACTATGTGAAATAATTTCATGTCAAATTTGTGGATATCTCAATCCTCCACAGTAGAGCATTTTGTTTCCTGAAGCTGAAAACCTCCAACATGTCAAGATATTTCTGGGACAAACAGCTTTTGGAGTGTCTCAAGTAGAAAGAAACAGGAGTGCTGTCATCCTAATATTGTGTCACTTTGAAGGGTGAAAAACTCTAAGGTTTAGAACTGACTTGGGTCATTCAATGAATATCTCCAGCACTTTGCAGCTGTCTCCCAGAAATGGTCTTCTTTGTGCTAGCCATGGTGTCATTGAAGCACTGATGGATAGTTTGTGCACACTTGAGTACTGGTTTTCAGCATTGTTACTCATTTGAGGATGGGACTAGGACACAGGTGTGAGTTGTGAATTTGAAAACTCAAATAAATCTGGCAAGGGGAAAGTATACAACAATAAATAAAAATAATACATGTTTTTGTAAATAATTGAGCATTGAATATATGTAAGGTGCTTTTCTAAGCTCTTTAATAGTATAAACCATTATAAGCCCTATTTTACAGATGGGAATACTGAGGCACAAGGAGGTTAAGAAATATGCTCCATTCACACAGTTTCATCCATGGAAGAGCTAGAATTCAAACTTATACAATCTAGCTCAAGAGGTCATGTTCTTAACCTCTACATTCTTGAGCATCCCACCATAGATTTATATTTGAGAGAAAAGGATAGAGAAACTATGCATTTAAATATGGCTGATGGTTTTAGTTTTCTGAAAGGATGTGAGGGCAACCTGCTTTTCTTAAACTCCCCAGGCCTTTTTGGTTTGTTATAGCATTATTTTATTAATAACTGTCTTAACAGTTGGACCTGCTTTCTTGAGCTGCACAGTGGCACAGCTGTGTAGGAATAGCAATTAGAATTTAACAAAGGGATGCTAATTGTTTATAGATGCATCAGGAAGAAAACATTTTAGAAGTTATTGTTATGGTTCCTGAAGGCAAAAAGAGAATGGTGGTGTATATCTATGATACTTTTATCTGGTATCCCTAAGCTAAATACACAGTTGACTGCAAATTGTCTATACAATCTTGTTTTGCTACAATTTCCAGACATTGCTTAGCTGTATACACAAGACGATCATCTTTTCACAGCTCAGAGTTACCAATGATAATTTTGCTGTCCTTAAGGAAGATGGGAGGTCTGGGGTTTAATTCAATTGGTACAGTGCTGCTCTGCACTCTCTGAGGACCCAGGTTCAATCTCTAACACCACAAAAATGAGAAGACATGGCAATACACTTCTAAATTAATCCCAGAACGATAAGTCACTGAAAATTCTATGAGGGTTGTTATGAGTTGGACCTGACTTGATGGCACCTAACAACAAGAAGGAAGATGGGAAAGTATTATATTAGGCTTTCCTAAAGGAATGAATTTTGTATGTATGTAGAGCAGTATTTGTTTGTTTGTTAGCTAATACTTGGGATGATGTAGGTTACAAGGAAATCCAGTGATAGAACTGATGATTTCAAGATGATGACAATGATTGCTTACTCACTTATGCAAAACCTATGTCCTCTTTTACCTATATTTGTCAGAGCTTTTCTTTTTTGGCATATTAAAAGAATGAAGAAAAACTTAGAATATTTAACTCCTAATGTGGATAGCTATTAGATTGATTTTTAGAAAATGTGATAATCTTTTGTGCCACTTCTGGAGTTCATAGTATCTTTGGGCATGTTAACAAAAGTTGCCCCCTCTGAGCTCACAAATTACATAAAGGCCTCCATTTAGTGGACCATTAGAAAAAAGTGCCACTTTCCATTAGCAATAACAGAAGGCTTGCAACAGAGAAGGGCTGGATTTCAAAGCATATCTGCTCCCCCTGGGCTGCATGCCTTTATTCCAGATGCAATTGACACAGTCATATAAGATGGCTCTAGTGGTCATGCAAGGCATTTCAGTAAAATTATGAAAAGTCGTGGTTTTATTTACACTGACAGATTTATATGATTTTTGCACTAAGATAAAGCTAGAGTTATGACATATGTCTTCAAGAAAGAGGCCTCATTTGGTACAGGTACAAGTTTATAGAGCAAATAAATAACAAACATTGTGCAATTTACCAGATTTTCCCTTAAGAATTCCCCCTTACAAATAAGATCAATGGTTTAAAGAAGTACAAATCATCATCAAGTAGCTCCTGTATACAAGGCATTGTATATACATGGAAAGTTATAAGTGCAGAAGCATTGTATCGTGATTTTCCTTGTTTCTATAGGTAAAAGATACTTGGAATCCAAAGGAATTTTACAAAATTCTTTAATTTTTATGTTCTTAGTAGCCATAGATAAGTACTGGGGTAGGCTTGGAATTGCTTGGGATTTCCTGAATAGTTGTTAGTGAAAATTGTTATTATATACTCTGGGTGCACATCCTTCATCAGAATGTGTTTATAGACATTTGCTCCTAGTCTATGGCTTGTTTTGCATTGCATTCTTTTGTTTTCATTCTAAATATATATTCTGTAATGAATAGAAGCTGATGATTACTTGCATGGTAGTGGCATTCATTTTAAAATGTTTTATTATGGGAATGTAAAAATATGCGTGAGTTTAGAGAGAATAGTATAATGAACCTGCATGTACCCATTCTTGACAATCTTTTGAAAAAATCAGCTTTATTAAAGTATAATTTACATACAGCAAAATTCACCCTTTGGTGAGTTTTGATATATATTGTCATATGATGTGCTCAAGATATGGAATAATTCTATCATCCTCAAAAGTTTCTTTGTGGCCTTTTGTAGTCCATCCTCTCCCACTTCCCCCAGGCTCTGGCAACTTATTTCTGTCACTGTAATTTTGCCTTTTCCAGAATGTCATGTAAATAGAATCAAACAGTATGTATCTTGTTGAGTCTGGATTCTTTCACTTGGCATAATGGTTTTGAGAATCATTCACATATCAGCAGTTCATCCCTTTTTATTACTGAGAAGTATTCCATTTCATGCATATAACACAATTTATTTATGCACTAGGTAGTTAATAGGTATTTTAGCCTTTCCAGGTTTTGGTAACAGTGCACAAAGCTCCTATAGACATTTGTGTAATGGTATTTGACAAATATTTTCATTTATCCTATGTACACAGGTAGAGTACATATTACCAATGGGTCATATGATAAGCATGTGTCTAACTTTACAGGAAATGGTCAAACTGTTTTCTAAAATGGCTATACTATTTTGTGTCCTTACAAGTGATACACAAAGGATCAATTCATCTATATGCTTGCCAGATTTTAGTATTGTTGTTGTTGTTGTTGTTGTTGTTGTTGTTGTTAGGTGCCATTGAATCCTGTCCAACTCATAGCGACTTTCATAGGGTTTTCAATGACTGATTATTTCCTGATTGCTGTGGGAGTGGATTGCCATATCTTTCTCCCATATTATTATTGTTATATTTAAAATTCAATTTTAGCTATTATAATATGTGTAAAGTACTATCTCAATGTGGTTTAATTTCCTAAAGACTAATGATATTGAGCATTTTCCTCACATGGTTATTCACTGTCTATATTTCTACTTTGGTGAAACAACTGTTTTTTTTCCCTTGTTGCACCATTTTATTGAATTATTTGATGCTTTATAATTGAGTTCTAAGAATTCTTTGTATGTTCAGGGAACAAGTCCTTTATCAGATATGTGTTTTGCAAATTTTTCTCACTTAATGGCTCATTTTTGCCTTGTCTTTCAGAAAGAAGTGTTTAATTTTGATAAAATCCAATTTGTTAATTTAAAAAAGTAGGTTGTATCTTCAGTGTCATATCTTAGAATCTTTGCCTAACCTAACTCAGAAAAGCCTTTTGTGTGTTTTCTTCTATAATTTGTATGATTTTAGGTTTTACATTTGGGTATATGATCCATTTTGAGTTTGTTTTTGTATATTGTAAGGTAAGTTTCAAGGTTTATTTATTTTTTGTATCGTAAATCCAATTAGTTTGTTTCAGAACTATATGTTGAAAAATTATCCTTTCCCATTAAATTAACTTGGAACTTTTGTTGAAAATCAGTTGACCATACATTTCTGGGTCTATTTCTGAACTGTTTATTGTTTTCCATTTTGTCAACATCACACTGTCTTAATTACTGTAACTTCGTAGTAAATCTTGAAGTCAGGTAATGTAAGTCATTAACTTTTCAATTTCATTTTTTTTCCTTCCTTCTTTCCTTCCTTCCTTCCTTCCTTTCCTTCTTTCCTTCTTTCTCTCTCTCTTTCTTTCTTTCTTTCTTTTTTTTTTTGGTACTGAGGGTTGAACCCAGGGACTTGCGCCTGCATGCTTTGCAAGTTCTGGACCACTGCTGCGGCTGCCAGCCCATTTTTTTTTTTTTTTTTTTTTTTTTTTTTTTTTTTTTTTTTTTTTTTTTTTTTTTTTTTTTTTTTTTTTTTACTTTTTTTAGACTCAGCCTTGCTAAGTTACACAGACTGCCTCTGGTTTCAAACTTGCTATCCTTCCACCTCTGCCTCGAGAGCTGCTGGGATTACAGGTGTGCGCCACCGCGCCTGGTAACTTTTCAATTTCTACAAAAATTTGTACTGGAGTTTTGATTGAGATTGCATTGAGTTTATGCATCAAATTTTGGAGAACTGATATCTTAATGATATTGCCTTTTTTGATCTGTGAATACAGATAGCTCTCCTTTGATTTATATATTCTTCAATTTTTCTCACCCAATTCTTTGTAGTTTTCATGGGGGAAAATTTGTATATTTTTGTTTGATTATTAAATGGTACTTAATTTTAATATTTCATTGGTAATTCATAGAAGTGGAACTGATGACATTCTTCACAGAAACAGAAACAGTCCTAACATTTTTATGATACCACAAAATCTCCAAGTAGTGAAAGAAATCTTAAACAAAAAGAACAAATCAGGAGGTATTACACTACCTGACATTAAAATATATTACAAAGCAGTAGTAATCAAAGGAGTGTGGTATTGGCACAAAAACAGATGCATAGACCAGAACAGAATAGGGATCCTAGACACAAATTCATGTACCTACAGACAACTGATTTTTGACAAAGATGCTAAGAACATGCAATGGAAAAAGGACAGTCTTTTCAATAGATGGTTCAATAAGTCACATGCTAAAGAATGAAGTTAGAACCCCTATCTCTCACAAGTTATACAAATAAAATCAAAATAGATTAAAGACTTAAGTGTAAGGCCTGAAGTTATGAACTACTAGAATAAATATTGGAGAAATGCTTCAGGATATTGGGACAGGCAAGAATGTTTTGGACAAAACCTCCAAAGCATAGGAAATAAAAACAAAAGTGGACAAGTGGCATTACAAAAAAACTGAAAAACTTTTGTACAACAAAGGAAACAATCAACAAAGCAAAGAGACAGCCTACAGAATGAGAGATGATATTTATAAACTGAACATCTGACAAGGAGTTAATATCTGGAATATGTAAGGACCTAAGATAACTCTATATAAAAAACCAAACATGATTAAAAAATAGGCCAAGGACCTAAATAGACATTTCTTAAAGGAAGATATAAAAATGACCAACAGGTATATGAAATAATGGTTAACATCACTAATCATCAGGGAGATGTAAATAAAAACCACAATGAGATATCACCTCACAACATTATCAAAAAGACTAAAGATAACAAGTACTGGCAAAGATGTGGAGAAAAGGGAACACTTGTACACTACTGGTGGATGTATCTTTTTCATAGCCATGACAGAAAATAGTATGGAAGTTCCTCAAAAAATGACACATAGAACTAGTAGATGATACAGTAATTCCTTTACTAGGTATATATCCAAAGGAAATAAGATCAACGTGTCAAGGAGATGTCTGCACTCTTATGTTCTTTACAGCACTATTCACAATAGCCAAGAAATGGAAACAACTTAAGCATCCATCAACTGATGAATGAAGAAAATGTGCTACAAATACACACCAGAATACTATTCAGATGTTGTTAGGTGCTGTCGAGTTGGGTTCGACTCATAGCGACCCTTATAGGGTTTTCAATGGCTAATTGCTTAGGAATTGCTTTGGGAGTGGATTGCCACGTCCTTCTCCCATTTTTTGTGGTGCTGGGTAGCCAACCCAGGTTCTCATGGAGTGCAGTGCAGTACTCTACCAGCTGAGCTAAACCCCAGTACCCTACCAGCTAAGCTAAACCTCAGCTTGTTCAGACATAAAAAGAATGAAATCTTGGCATTTGTGACAACATGGAGGGAACTAGAGATCATTAGGTTAAGTGAAATAAGCCAGGCACAGAAAGACAAGTACTGCATAAGCTCACTCATGTGTGGAGTCTGAAATAGTTAATCTTGTAGAAGTTGAGAGTAGAATGGTGACTGCCAGCAGCTTGGGAAAGAAGGCAGGAGGGAGGGATGGGGAGAGACTGACCCATAGGTACTAAGTTATGATTAGACAGGAGTGGGTAGTTCTAGTAATCTCTTACACATTAGGTGACCTTAGAAAATGTATGTGTATTTCAAAATGCTGGAAGAAAGGAATTTGAATGCTTTTGCTATAAAGAAATGATAGATGCTTGAGGAGATAGATATGTTTAACCTGATTTAAACACTACACAATGTATGCATGTATCAAAACATCAGTAGTACATCAGTTGTTGTTGTTAGGTGCTATTGAGTCATGTCTGACTCATAGTGATCCTCATAGGATTTTCAATGGCTGATTTTTTCGGGATTTTCTTGGGAGTGGATTGCCAGATTCTCCTCCCATTTTTGTGGTACTAAGAATCGAACCTGGGACCTCAGAGACTGCAGAGGGGCACTCTACCAACTGAGCTAAATCCCAGCCCAGTACATCAGTAGTAACCCATAATATGTACTATTTTTATTTTTTAATTTATCAGTTGAAGAAAAACAGAATCAAGTTTTGCATATTGGCTGTATATCCAGCAACTTTTCTAAACTCCTGTATCAGTTCCAATACTTTTCTTGCAGCTACTTTGGGACTTTTTATGCAGACATTTATGATATTTCTGAATAAAGACTCTTTCACTTCTTTCCAATATGCATGCATATAGATTTCTTCCTTCCTTCCTTCCTTTTTTTCTTTTCTTTCTTATTTTCTCTTTTTGCTTTTTTGCACTACCTAGGACTAGTATGATATAGAGTAGGAATGGTGAGAGTAAAAATTTATACTTTATTCCTAATTTAAGCATGAATTATTTGGTCTTTTGCCATTAAGTATGATGTTAGTTGTGAATTTTTATAAATGCTCTTTATCAAGTAGAGGGAGTTTTCTTTCTTTCTCCTTCCTTCCTTCTTTCCTTCCTTCCTTTCTTTCTTCCTTCCTTTTCTCCTTTTCTTTTTTTCCCCATGTATTTATAAGGCTACATCATCTATTTTGAGATCATCCTCTCCCTCTTTATCCCTCCATATTATTCCCCCTCCTCCCCTCACTGCTAGACCCCTCTGGCCCTTTTCTCTACTCTGTTTTCATTTTCCCTTCTAAAATAAGCCTCCCTCATTCATTCCTTCTCTTCTCTCTTTTCTTTCTTTCTTTCTTTCTTTCTTTCTTTCTTTCTTTCTTCTCTTTCTTCAAATAAAATAGTATAATATATAGTATAAGAAAATTTCAACACCACACTTCATTTCCTTCCTTCCTTCCTTTGTATTATGACATCATATGCTTTATTTCTATAACTCTTATAAGGCCCACAATACATTTTACTATTTTTCCTTTAGATAGTTTATTACCTTTTAGCCCAATTAAAAATAATGTTTATCTTCATTTACCCCATTTCCAGTGTTCTTCATTTATTTATGTATATATGTTTCTATTTGTAATATTTTTTGAATGAAGCATGTTCTTTCACATTTTCTCATAGCGCAGGTTGGCTGGCAAAGAATTTCATAGATTTCATTTGTCTGAAAAATTGTATTGCTTCTTCAACTTTCAAAGATATTTTAGGTGTGTGTGGAATTCTGGATTGATTTTTTTCTTTTAGCACTTTAAAGCTGTTACTCTATTGTTGATAGCTTGCACAGTTTCTGATGAGAAAAATAAAATTATTCTCATTTTTGTTCCTCTATTTGTAATATTTTTGTTTTTTTCCCCCTTGTCTGCTTGCAAGAGTGTTTTTTAATGTTCGTTTTTCAGGACTTTGCCTATGATGGGTTTAGGGGTATGTGTGTGGTTTTTGTGTGTTTCTCTACGCGATGTTATTCATTATGCTTGGAGTTCTATGGATTTATTGTATTGATCATCTATTTTTCTTCATTAATTTTGGAACATTCATATCCATTATCTTTTTATATTCCATTTTTATTGTGATTTAAAGGCACATTAAAATTATCATCTTAACTATTTTAATGCCTAGTTCAGTAGCATTAAATATATTCACATTGTTGTGCAAGAGATCTCTAGAACTTTTTCATCTTGATGCACTGAAACTATATGCCTACTATTAATTCCTGTCCCCTTTACCCTATGTCCTTGCTAACTACTTTTATACTTTCTGTTTCTGTGAATTTGATTACTTTAAATACTTCATATGAAAGTAGGTCACTCTGAGTAGTATTGATATCAGCAATATCATATCTTCTAACTGATGAACAAAGGGATATGTCTCCATTTCTTTATGTCTTCTTTAATTTTTTTCAGCAATGTTTTGTAGTTTTCATTACACCTCCTTGATTAATGTCTAAGTATTTTATTTTTAATGCTACTGAAAATTATTTTCATAATTTATTTTTTAGAGTATTCATTATTAGTATATAGAAACACAACTAATATTTGTGTGTTGATTTTGTATCCTACTACTTTTCCAGTTTGCTTATTAGCTCTAACAAATTTTTTGTGTAATCCTTAAAATATTCCATTAATAATATCACATCATCTGTGATCAGAGACTGTTTTACTTCTTTATCCCCAATCTGAATGCTTTTGAAATATTTACCTAACTTCTCTGTCTAGGACTTCTAATACTATGTTAAGTAGAAGTGGTGAAAGTGACTTTTCATGTCTTGCTCTGGTCTTAGGGGAAAAGCTTTCAATCTTTCACCATTGAAAGATTGTGTTCACTATGGGCTTTTCATATTTGGCTTTAATTATGTTTACCTAGTTTCCTTCTATTCTTAGTTTGTTGAGTGTTGCTATTATGAAAGGGTGATGAGTATTGCCAAATGCTTTTTCTGCCTCAGTTAAGATGACTATATAAACTGCCTCAGTTTTATATTGTTTTCTTTATATTGTTAATGTGATATGTTGCTTTAGTTTTCATGTGTTTGAACCACCCTTGAATTCCAGGAATAAGTCCCATTTGATCATGGTGTGTAATTATTTTAACATGCTATAAAATCAGTTTGCTAGGTATTTTTTTTTTTAGATTTTTACACCAATATTCATAAGGATTATTTCTCTGTAGTTTTCTATTTTTTTTGGAGTATCATTCTTTATCTTTGGTATCAGGATAATACCAGCCTCAGAGAATTTGTTAGGTAGTGTTCTATCACCTTCAATTTTTTGCATAAAGTTTGAGAAGGATTGGTATTAGTTCCTCTTTAAATGTTTGGTAGAATTAATCAGTAAACCACCTGGCCCTTACTTTTTCTTTATTGGAAGATTTTTGATTACTGATTCATTCTCAGTAGTTGCAGGTCTATTTAGATTTTCTATTTCTTTGTGATTTAGTCTTGGTAGGTTTTGTGTTTCTAGGAATTTGTCCATTTTATCTTGTTGTTGCTGTTGTTGGGTGCTGTCGAGTCAGTATCTGACTCATAGTGACCCTCATAGGGTTTTCAATGGCTGACTTTCGGGATTGCCTTGGGAGTGGATTGCCAGGTCCTTCTCCCATTTTTGTGGTGCTGGGAATTGAACTCGAGACCTCAGAGACTGCAGCTCAGTGCTCTACCAACTGAGCTAATTTGTTAGTGTACAATTATTCTTAATACTCTCTTATAATCCTTTTCATTTATTTTTTTTCCTTTTAGTATTGGAGTATTGAACCCAGGATTTTGTGAATGCTAGGCAAGTGCTCTTCCACTGATCTACAACCTCAACCTAATTTTTATTTTTTATTTTGAGACACTTGCTAAGTTGTGCAGGCCACAAACTTACAATCCTCCTACCTCAGCCTCCTGAGTTGTTGGGATCACAGTCATATGCCATGGTGCCTGGCTCCTTTTTATTTCTGTTGAATTGATGATAATGTCCATACTTTCCTTTCTGATTTTAGTAATTTGAGTAATCTGTCTTCTCTTTATGACCATGTAGCTAAAGATTTGTCAATTTTGTTGATATTTTCAAAGAACTGATTTTTGGTTTCATTGATTTTCTCTATTGTTTTTATACTCTATTTTATACTGTTTTATGCTCTATTTTATACTCTAAATTTACTTTTCTCTGATCTTTATTATTTCCTTCCTCCTGCTTTTGATTTAGCTTATTCTTTTTCTAGTTCTGGGAGTTATAAAGCTAGGTTGTTGATTTGAGACCAACCGAATGCTAATTCAAGTACTTATAGGTTTATAGTTCCTCCTTAGCATTGCTTCTGCACTGTCCCATAAATTTTGGTATGTTGTGTTTTGTTTTCATTGATCTCTAAGTATTTTCTAACTTTTCCTTTTAATTTTTTCTTTGGCCCATTGGTTTTTTAAGAGTATATGTTCAATTTCCATAAAATTATTTATTTCTTTGTTACTCTTCTGTTACTTATTTCTAACTTTATGCCATTGTATGGTTGCAGAAGACACTTTTGTTGTGGTTGTTGTTGTTGTTGTTGTTGTTGTTATTATTATTATTATTATTGTTTTTGTGATGCTGCAGATTAAACCCAAGGCCCTGTGCATGCTAGCCAGGCACTTTACTACTTATCTATATCCCTAGCTTTTGTTATCTACTTTTAAAAATCTATTGCTATTTAATTTGTGGCCCAACATATGGCCTATCCTGAAAAATTGCATACATAATTGAGAAGAATGCCTAGTCTCTTATTGGGTAAAATGTGTTGTATATATCTGTTAGATGTAATTGGTTCATTGGATTAAGCCCTCTGCTTCCTTACTTATACTCTGGTTGTTCTATTCATTATTAAGAGTGAGATAGTGAGGTTTTCAACTATTATTATAAAACTATTTCTTCCTTCAAATATGTCAATTTTTTTCACTTATGTGCATAATTATTATATTTTCCTGCATCAATATGTTTGTTAACATATAACATCCTTCTTTGTCCATCCTGAAAAAAATCCTACCTTTGTCTATTTTAAAGTATTAAAAAGTAAAGATGTCACATTGAAGATGAATGTGTGCCTGACTCATGCCATGGTATTGCCAGTTGCATCATATGCTTGTGAAATGTGGACATTGAATAAGGGAGGCAGGAGAAGATTTGATGCTTTTGAATTATGGTGCTGGAAGCAAATATTGAATATTCCATGGTCTGTCAAAAGAACGAACAGATCCATCCTAGAAGTGCAACCAGAGTGTTCCTTGGAAGCATGGATGGCTAGAATGAATCTGTGTATTTTGGACATGTTGTTAGGAGGGACGAACCCCTGGAGAAGGACATCATGTTTGGGAGAGTCACAGGTCAATGAAAAAAAAAAAGGAAGACCTTCAACTAGATGGATTGACATAGTGACTGTTATATATAGGATCACTATGAATCAGACCTGACTTGATGGCACCTAACAACAACAACAACAACAACAAAGCTATACCACACCATCTTGCTAGTCCACCGTTGGCCTTCATGAATTAAATTTTTTGCTGAATTCTTATTCACTTACGTGACAGCGATTTTTTCACCCATACTTTGCCAAAGGTGAAATAGTTCACATCTTCTGTTACTCTTTCCTGAGCCTGTCTCTTTAGAATTCAATTTACTTTGCTTGCTTGCAATCTTAGCTCTCTGTTGGGGTGAAGAAAAGTTCTGATTTTATAGATTATTCACTTTCAGTGTGTGAGTGACATGTGTTTTTATTTTGCAGCAAAAGCAAAAGTCATCAGAATTTCATTTTTGCCTTGCTTCGCCTCGCCTTGCCCTACCCTCCCCTCCCCTTCCCTTCCCTTCCCTTTCCTTCCCTTAGCTTCCCCCACTTTCCTTTCTTTTCTTTTCATTTTCTGAGATAGGATTTCACTATATAGCCCAGGCTGGCCTAGAACTTACTACGTTGCCTAGACTGGCCTCAAGCTCATGATCGTCTTGCCTTGGCCTCCTGACTGCTGTGATTACAGATGTGTGCCATCATTCCTTACTTCCTCAAACACTTAATTCTAATGTTTTACTTATTCAGCAAATATTATTGAGTCTAATATTGTTGAGCTCAAACCTAGATGAAATGGTGAACATGACTATCATCTGGAGGTAAAATTGACAGGAATTAATGTTAGATTGGGTAAAAAGATAAGAAAGGTGAAATGCTAAGAATGATAGGGAGAGAAGAGAAGGGGAGTGGGTTGGTCAATGAATAATGAGAAAACTGGGGCCAGTGGATCATTCTGCATCTGGAGGGAGAGTTGTAAACACAGGAGCTGTAACAAAATGATCTGGGAGTAAGATCTTTGGAAGTGGTTGTTTTTGATAATGATAATGTCTGGCGTATAGCTATGGGAGAGGGTGGCTGTGGCAATGATGAGGAAAAGATCATTAGGTTTAGGGAGATAAGAAACTAATGCAAGAGTGTTTGGGGCTCACTTAGGTGAGTATTGAAATCACCATTGTTGTTATCATAAAGAGAGTAAGAGAGGAAGATTGTAAGCCAGGAGTTAACATCCTTTCTGAAAGAAGATTGATAGGTAGGAATAGAGCCAAGTACTTTGGCTATCAAAGGAAAGGAATTTGCTAGGGCAGGGAACGAATGACCTAGAAATGACATTTAGGAACAATATATCTCTATCATGTGGTACTGAGGTGTGCAGGACCTTTGAGAACTATATACTTGAGAGGGCTGCGAGGGAGGAAGTGTCTGTAGAAGCAGACAGGTTCCAATTAAGGCAAGAATTGAAAGGAAGCGTTTTGAGAAGTTACTGCACATCCAGGGCAATGTAAGATTTTTGTGTGATAGATGAGTCCATTGCATTTCTGAAAGGTGGAAATTCATAATCCTTTAAGTGTTACAAGTATGTCCCTTCCATACATTAAAATAGTACCCAGAACCCCATCCCTGTTGCTGACATTTTTGGAGACAGGCTGTGGGGAGTTAGGCAAGAGGCAGAGCCAATCCTGGACACAATTCTCTGTTTCTCCTGAAGCAATAACATTTTATACAGGCACTGTTGTGAGGGTTTCTGTACTAAGCCTTCAGCATGTGGCCACCTGATGGCACGACAAGCCTCCAACAGCATGGTGATGACATGGGCTCCAGGTTTTACTGCGGCTGCAACAACCAGGTTGCTAATTAGGCCCAATTGTGAGGGTAGTTTTTGTGCTTTGGACACCTGTCCACTAGGAACTGGACTGAGACCACCAACTCATTTCCCACAGGTCACGGAACAGCTGTCAGATGGTATAATTTGGTCGAGTTCATTTGGAACTGCTTGCAGAAGCTCTCTGAAGCATTATGCTCTACATAATGTGCATGATTAATGCTTGTTTATTTGGACAATCCTGTGTTGTAACTAAAGTGGTGGCCTATTTTATGCCAGTTATAATATACCATTCCATTCATGAGAAGGAGTTCCATTGAGGGTATGAAGTAGAGCAATAATGTTCAATCTATTTACTAGGGAACCAACTCATTGCAGCCATTCTGCAAGGTGCTTGCTCTGTGTGAGTGCTGATTTTGTGCTTAACAGTTCTGAGGAAGGGATTTGGGCTAATTTCCATTCTGAAGGGTAGGTGGAAAATGTTTTTGAAAACAGTAGTCATTTTGACAGCGGGAATGTTTTACTCCAACTGCCTCCTATAGGAGGAAGAATGCAGCACATTATCTGCTATCTGTATTTAGGGGCCTCTTGCTGCCTTGCCAATCATTGACCTTATTGCCAGCTAAGCACACATTATTAGCACTTTTATAAACCTTTGCCATGTGTACCCAAGAGGCTGTCCCACCACTCTTCTTTCCTCACCACATACACACAAAGGCTGTGTTTTTGCAAACAAAAAAGGACGCTGAACTAGAAATCCTGATTCAAGTTTGGCCTTTGCCTCTAATTGGGTATGACCTTGGACAGACCACTTGGGCTCTTATTTTGTAAAATGTTGGGGCTAGTTAAATGGTCACTAGGGTCCCTTAGCTCCACCATCCTGTGGCCTTGTGATTGTAGTTAGTTAGTATTAGGCTTACATGGCAGTAATTTTCTGCAACTTGGTGTTGACTGGATTTTTCCTTCTCATGTCTTGTTCCATTAGACAGCTTCCTGGGTGCCACGTTCCCATAAGCAAGCTGGCTTAGAGGGAGGCAAGTGTATCTATTTATGTTATTGGCAGATATTTTGTTTATTCTAAACATGCTTTAGGCAAAAATAAGTTTTTGGCCTATTTTGCTTTGATTTTTGTGCCTTTTCTTTCCGACAAGTAATCTTCCTCTTTTACATTTCTGCTTTCTTATCTTCTCAGTACTCACTGTTAGCAGTTAATTAGAGCTTAGTGAGAATTGGGGTTGGCATATTTCTTCTACTGGGGATATATATCTACAAGTATAAATGTTATATACTAAGGGTGCCAAAAATGTATACATATTTTAAGAGATGTTATGTATGAATTACTTTTCAAAGTTGTATTGAATTATGGTAGCAATGTGTATTATGACCTCTTATAATTACAGAAGTCAAACACAACTTGTATTAATTTATATTATCTGTATATATTATCATAATTTTAATACAGTAAATGTGTATACTTGTTTTTGGCATCCTCTGTATATTAGGTACATGATTTACTAAATGCTGACCATGTGGCTATTCACCAGGCTGACCACTTTCATTCACAGTTTCACTTAATTAGTATAACAATCTTAGGAAGGAGGCACTATTTTATAAATGTAGAAACTAAAGCTTAGAGAGTTTAATCAGATTCCAATTCTGTCTGATTCCACATTCCCTATGTCTCTAACCTTTGTCTTTGTTAAGGGGCTTTTAGATTGTAGCCAGCAGGTAGGTGGGATCTTGGAACCTCTAACATCAATCCTATAAATTACTATCTTCTGAGTAGTTTTGGCTTATTGTCAGTGTTCAGCTCAGGCCCAGCAGAGGTCAGAGCCTTGCCCTGACACCAAGTGGGTATCGGGGACCCACTGGACAGGGTTGATGTAGTGGCGGGAGGCACCAAAGATGGACCTCGGAGACCTTCTGTGGGAAACAGGAGAGGGAAAGTTTATTGGGTTACTCCCCAGGGGTGCAACCAGCAAGCAGCCCCTGTCAAGTGCTCAAAGTGCTAGCTCTAAGCCTGAAGCATAGAATGCTGAGTATAGCTCAGCCTTAAAGGCACAGGTACAAGCAGTTGGTGTTCTGCTGGGCTGGAGGTCCAGTGGTCTTGACTCTCGCAGCTCGCCTTTTCTGCCTCCCTCCTTCCCAAGGATGGGAGGAATTGGGAGGCTCTTTGTGGCTTGCTTGTAGCCTTTGGCACTTCAGGGGCCCCTGGTTTGGATGTGTAGGCTTGCTTGGAGAT
>VMDO01016695.1:0-37982 GCA_007922755.1 Pedetes capensis | reverse complement strand
GTTGGGAAGGCATGGCCTAGGAGCTTAGTCCATGGGGGCAGGAATGTGTGGTGGAGGCTCACACATCAACGTGGACCAGGAAATAGAGAGAGCTTGGCAGGACCTGAGGGACTAGAGATGAGTGGGGTGGGATTATCACCTTAAAAAGTCCACTCTGGTGAATTAGTTCTGCCAGCTGGGCCCCACCTCCAAAGGGTTCCACAGCCTCCCAAAACAGCTACCAGCTGGGAACTAAGTGTCCAAATACACAAGCTTCTGGGGACATTTTCTGTTCAAACCAAACTGTAACACAGGACACATCATACCTCCTAATGGATTCTCATCCATTAGAACCTTATCCCAGTTCATCACCAGTGAAAGTGTTAACAATGGACCACTGCTCTGTACTGGCAGTGGCTGGGCTCCATTTGCTTCATCTCCAGGTTAGCGTGAAGGATTCTTCTCCCAAGCTCTAAAGCACTTTCACAGATTCTTTCTGTTACCACGCACCACAGGTTGGATTTTCTGGAAGACAATGTTGAGATAGAATTTGGGGCAAAATATATTTATTAGGAAGGAACCTATGATGAAAAGAAGGAAGAAAGAGCAGAGTTGAACAGTGTGAAAAGCTGAACTGTGATGGGGGCTCCTCTGGGCCTCAGGAAACCCCAGGGTGAGTCTGCAGTGAACAGGGCGCCTCAGAGCTGAGTTTTATCAAGACTAATGTGCCGGGGCACTTCATTCCCATTTTGCCCAGGTTTCTCATGGGGTTGTCCTGGGAAAGGTTTGAATTTGAATCAGTCACCCCTCTGCCTTGTAGGAGATAAGTATTGAAGATTATCTGTTGACCATAATTTGCCACAGTTAGGCAGAAAGTCCTTTGTTGAAGGGCATTCTGAGTGAGCATCTCATGTTTACCACATTACAATGTACTCTTTTTTTTTACACAAGAAAATCTAAGACCTAGTGAGGAGAGGCTGGGTGGGATTTAGCTCAGTTGGTAGAGCGCTGCTCTGCGGTCTCTGAGGTCCCGAGTTTGATTCCCAGCACTGCAGAAATGGGAGAAGGATGTGGCAATCCACTCCCCAGGCAATCCCGCAACAATCTGCTGTTGAAAACCCATAAGGGTCGCTATGAGTCGGATACAACTCAATGGCACCTAACAACAACAAGAAGGGAGGAGTATCAGACAGATCCACTCACTTTGATCCTACTGTTTTTTCAGAACGGTAACCTTAAGTCTGAAGGTGGAAATGGACTGGAATAAAGGATGACTGTGGTCACACAACAACACTCTACTGGATTCTCTTAGCAAGTACCCTCTTCCTTTTTGAAAGTCTCTTCCTTACTTCCCTATTATCTGTTTCTTCATCTTACAGTCTTCCCATATGTTTGGTTCTCTGGCTAATCAATGGTGGCTGGCTAATTGATCTTTACTCTGATAGGCCACCATGAACTATAATCAATTTATAGCCACTGGTGTTTTGGTCCACCATGCCCTAGATCACTGATCTACCTGGAACTCCCATCATCCTAGCCATGCTGACTTCCTGGGGCTCTGGCTCTGCAGATGGCTGTTCTGGTCTTCAGACAGCCTTAGACACATCATGGCTCAGTTTAACATTTTCTGACCCCATTCCTCTACTCTCAAAATAAGTTTGGAAAAGAAAAGGATTAGATAAGCCTATGGTGCACCTATGTTTGCTAACGTACCCTCCCCTGTCAGGATGACTTCTTCCGGAATTCAGAAAGTTACATTCTAAAACAGGCCTTTTCAAAGAGCCTTTCTTCTTAGCCTATGGAAAGACTTTCCATTTACAGAAACGTAGGCATGTTAGAAGGTAGGTGTGAGCGAGACTTGCTGGACTTCCCATTTTATATTAGTGATAACTTACTATGTACGCTCATAAGGTGGACTCTGATCATGTTACTTAAATGAAAAATGAGAATTCAAAATCAACTGAGGGAATAGAATACTGCTAAATTATTCCAGGGCTTCTTGCAGATTATTTCATTATTATCTCTTAAGGGGAGGCCTGCTGTATGGGTTCAACCTTCAATTTTACTTTTTTGGAAATCCTGGGGTAACAGAAAAGTTGTGAGGTGCTCCAAGGAACTCTGTTTTGTTTTGCTTGGAGCCTTTGGAGAGTAAGTTGCTAGACTGATGATCTGTCACTCCTAAAAACTTTTCTATGTTTTTCCTACAAAGCAGAAATTTCTCTAGCCTAACCACAATGCAACATCATGTGGTGAAGTTAACAAGAAGACATTACTGCCACCTCCTCTGACCACACTTGTCTTGCATCAGTTGTCCCAATATTGTTCGCTATAACAGAAGGACGTATAACAATAGTTCAGCATCTGCCAGAATATTTCTTTGTTTGCTAATCTTGAAGAATTCCTTAGGCTATCCTTAATTTTCATAACCTGACACTTTTTAAGATTATAGGAAAAATTTAAAATCTACCTCAACTTAGATTTCCTGATGCTTCCTGATGATTACACAGAGCTGATGCCTCTTTGGCGGGGATGTTACAGCAGTGACGCTATGCTCTTCCTCTATTACACAGCACACAATTTTGATTTGTTGTGTTTCTGGTAATAGGATGGATTGCTTGATTAAGATAACATCTGCCAAGTTTCTCTATAAAACAAAACTCTCTTTCCTTTGTAATGAAGAAGGATTTTAGAAGAAATTACTTGTTGCTGTTGTTATTAGGTGCCATTGAGTTGGGTCTGACTCATGGTGACCCTGTGTACCACAGAATGGAACACTACCCAACACTGTGCCAAGCCCAGCACTACTTTCAGTGCTTCTCTGCTATTTTATAGAGTTTTCAATGGCTGATTGTTTTGAGATTGCTTTGGGAGTGGATTTCCATGTCCCTTTCCCATTTTGGAGGTGCTGGAGATTGAACCTGGGTCCTCAGAGAGTATGGAGCAGCACTACCAACTGAGCTAAACCCTAGCCCCATATCAGAACATACAACATATATATTTTAGAATAAGGAATGAGCAAACATTAACCCTAGAAAACCATGATTGATCACTGAGGGATATTGTAAATTTATTTCCCAAATAAAAACTATCTTGATCATGATCTCACAAAAATGTACTAAAACACCTAAAAATGGAGTAACAAACCAGCTTTTATTTAGAAATTTTACAACGCATACGGTGTATTCTCTAATCTGCACTCTCTCAACAGTTTTAGAGGGCTACAAAATCAGATGTGGATTGGAATCACACATGGATTGGATTCATGGTCCAGAGCTGGGTCAAGAGCTCTCAACCACGAATTCAGTCTGCACAGGATTCTAATCTGCATCTGATTTTGTAGGCCTTTAAAACTTGAAAGACTAACAACAACAGCAACAACAAAACTTGAAATTATGTGAATTAGATTTGAGAATGTATAGTATTTTGCAGCACTAGGATCTCTGCCCACAGGACATCTCTTTAACTGAACTGTTTAGCAACAGCTTTGAAGAACAGTGAAACCTAAATATCTTTGTAAACTAATGATTTCGGTATTAGGCTTATTTTTTTTAAAAAAGAAAACTGTTAGTAACAAACTGGAAGTCATTAACTGTTGGCTTAACTTTAAGTATCATGCTTTTTTCCTTCAGTGAGGATAAGTAGGGGCAGCCTTTCATTTCTGCTCACTCCAGAATTGATTCTGAGTGAATTCACTGAAGGTCCGGAAGTGAAAGGGGTTGAAACAGTTATAAAGTAGAGCAACAAAAAAGATTAACTGCAAATATGCTTTCTAAGAATCCACTTCTCATTGCCCTCATTTTCAAATGAAACACCATAGTGCAACACTGTGCAGCTGTAAAACTAGACTCTTCTGTCAGGAAGCCTCTTGATCACCTGGTTTCTGCCAGACAGGAACTCCATCAAGCCTCACTACAGCAGCCTCCTCTGGCCCCCAGGGCTATTGTTATGCCTCTCCTGGAATGCTGTTATCTTCAAGGCTAGACACAGTCTCTTTACCACTCTGACCAACCTACACCCAAGGCTCCCCTTGGAAACACCTACTCATAAATAATCTCAAAACTGTGTTCATTCCTCTCTTTTCTAATCAATTAATAGCTACTTAAGGACCAAGAAACTGCTCACAGTAATGATGGGTACCATGGGAGACAGAATAGAGGTAAAAGGCATGGTCTTTACCCTGTAAGTCACCATTTAATTGGGAGAAAGAACGGACAAACACGCCCAGGAGTAACAATAATAGAAAAGGTAATTGTTTTAGATCTTAGTTTGGGTTAATAGTTTTATGACCAGGCTCAATAATTGGAAATTCTGAACCAGGAGCATTAATGAAGGTCCACCTGAAATAAGCTAATTTTTTTAATCATAGGAAAATCTTGGCCAAGAGAGGTGGCTCATTGCCTGCAGTCCCAGCAACTCGGGAGGCAGAGACAGGAGGATCACAAGTTCAAGTCCAGAGGCAGCCGGTATAGCTTAACAAGACCCTGTGTCAACTCTAGATAAAAAAATTTTAAAAATGGACTAAGGGTGCAGCCCAGTGGTAGAGGAGTTGCAAAGTATAAGCTCAATCCCCAAGTACTGCAGAAAAAAAATATCCAGCAAATTGTTAAATATAATATAAATAAAATATGTTTTTCCTCCCTCATTGATGGAGTACTTTTATGATAGCATAAAGATATATATGCAAATGATATCAATGATGACACCAGTGATGACTGATTTTACTCATTCTTGAATATGCTCGTTATTCTTTGGATAAATATATACCTAATTAACAATTGCCTGCAGCGGTACCACTGTGGTGTCAGATCACAGCAGGGTCAGGCCTAGTTAGTACTTGGATGGGAGACCACCTAGGAATACCATGTGCCATTGGCTTGGGAGAGGGACCTAGCAGCCCACTCCCAAAAAAACAATAAGCCATTGAAAACCCTATGAATAGCAAAGAAGCACTAACAATAGTGTTTACCTGTTGTGTACAGAGTCATAACTACTCGGATGCCTGGGATATAGCTCAGTTGGTAGAGCGCTGCTGTGCAGTCTCTGAAGTCTGGAGTTTGATTTCCAGTACTGCAAGAATGGGAGAAGGATATGGCAATCCACTCTCAAGGCAATTCTGAAACAGCCATTGAAAACTCAAAGAGGGTCACTATGAGTGGGATACTACTTGACGGCACCTAACAACAAACAATGAGTCAGACACCAACTCAACAGCACCTAACAACAACCATAACAAATAATTTTAAGTCCTGATGGGTACCCATGGAAATAATGTTTTAGTAAATATATTTTAGTAAAATACATTTTAGTATTTTAGTATTTTAGTAAATACATTTTACTAAAAGTATACTAAATACTAAAAGTATTTTAGTAAATATATTTACTAAAATGTATTTATTACAAAAACCACATTTAAGAATGGTAGAAACTTTTTAACACTGCAAAGTACTTCTAGTCACCTTTGGAAATTCTTGCAAATGCCATGGTAAATTAAGAACACTTAAAAAAAAAAACCTTCAAATTGGATCAGTAATTGAAACAAGAAATGAGACACTGGGCTGCCTAGGAAATGATACTTCACAGAGCAAGACTCCATTGTAATCATGCAAATGGAAGTAAGGTTCTGACACGTTAATTTATCTCCTCTCTAACCAAACCTCATCTTGTGCTCAAATGCCCCAGTGTTCTAAAGCAATGCTCAGTGAACAGTGGCAGTACCATCACCCAAGTCCTTCATGATGTTCACCCATAGTTGAACGCTCCATGGGTCGAAAATAATTACTCTAGGTCCTGAACAGTGTTGGTTATAAAAGTGGACGTTTGGTGATGTGTTGCCCTCTGCCAGTATTGCCCACCGGATTCTTAGTAGCAGAGCTTCTCCCATGTTCTTTAATGAGTGATGAATGGATGCATGTTTGCATGGTACACAAAGTCTTTCTAAAGATCAAAGCTCCAAGCAAAGGCCTTTTTTGCCTATGTCTAAGTCTGGGAATTTGGGAAGTGGATACATAATTAAATTAGGGTAAGACTTTGTACAGAGAATGCAATGTGGACCTAGCATTAGAGAATAGAAACAATTTAGACAGTGAAAGAAAACAGGGATGGAACATCCTGGGCAAAGGAAGCATAAATTCAGAGAATAAACTTATTATGACAAGTAATAGCATCTGCCTGACCATATAGGAGAAATTCTGTTATAGAAATGGCATACGGTCATGAAATAGAGACTATATAAAAGAAAAACAATCTAATTTCACGTATTAGCTAACTTGTTGGTCTGCTTGCTGTGACAAGATAATAATGGTGTTTGGGGATAGATAATAGGTGGAAGTGCAAATAGTATTGACAAAAGAAGAAACTTGAGAAAGAAAAAACATGAAATCTATTACAGTTAATCTGAGTGGAATCGGTAAAGGCTAGGGTAGAGTGTTTGCTAATGCTGGGGCTGAAGGAAATAGGGTTAGTTTTCCAAATGTCATGAGAAAGGGATAGACTGTGTTAGGTCTATTTTCTGTTCCAAATTTGAGTGTTAAAATTCAAAACAGGAATGTTCCTTTCATTGAAGAAGAATGTTTAAATAGAGTATGCAAAGATGCATACATGGGGATGCACCTTTTGTACACTCAACAGGGGGAGGGTGTAAGGTGTGATTAAAGCCAGGGACAATGGAAGAAACCCTTGTTTTTGTATTTTTCAATGAATTCCTCTTTATACATAAACAACTCTATTGCCTCACTTCTTTGCCAGCTTTCTAAAACTTTAGTTTGTGCTTTCATATCCTTCATGCTCTTAGGTTTTAGAGACAAAGCTGAAAATTATAGAAAACAAATTTGAAGAGGACAGTTTAATAACATTGGGAATCAATAATGTTATAGGCCATTTTTTGGCTAAGATGCAGAAGTAGTTAAATATTAAGGCAAAATGATTAGATTCAGTTTTTCTATTTTTCTAATTTGTTACAAGCAAGTTAAATTCTCCCCAAAGCCCAGTCAGGCTACATGACATTTCAGGCCCCCATATGGATTAGAGAGTGTTGGCATTATTGTAGGAATAGTAGAAGCTTCTGTATTAATCACGTGCTCTTAGTTATTCTCACACTAGCCAGAGGGGTTTCTTTGCAAAAGGACAAGGACTTTGTCTGTGCTAGCTTTTGAGTGAGCATGTTTAGAAAGCTGCATTTCAAATTTGTCAGCAACTCCATCCCATATGCTCCCCCAACACAATATTAATTTTAACATTCCATGAATTGGCTAAGTACTATGGATGACTTATTTAAATTTATACCTAACTTGAAACTTGTGTGACTGTATTCTTGGTATTAGGGTTCCAAAAGATATACTTTTTATTTTGAAGTAACGTGTGTTTCAGAATTACTACTTGAAATGCCAGAAGACTTCTTGGGCATTGAAATGACTAAGGAGAACTGAAATGACTCCATATAGAATTTGTTGAAAGTGAAATGTATGGATTAATTTTATATAGGGCTAGAAAAGTTATGCTACATATATGCAACAAATGAACACTATATATTTGTATACATATAGTATATCTTGTATAGATGTATATGTACCTATATATGTGTGTGCATATATGTGAATCAATACTATGTATAATGTACAATTAACATATAATTAAAAGGATACCTTGGGAAGAAGTTACAGAATTCTTAAGCAATGGCATTTTAATGCTGTGATTTTCAGTGACCTATTATCTCCTCTGTTGTTGTTGTTGTTAGGTGCCCTCGAGTCAGTATCCGACGCATAGCCACCCTCATAGGGTTTTCAATGGCTGACTGTTTCGGGATTACCTTGGGAGTGGATTGCCAGGCCCTTCTCCCATTTTTGCGGTGCTGGGAATTGAACTTGGGACCTCAGAGACTGCAGCACAGCTCTCTACCAACTGAGCTAAATCCCAGCCCATTATCTCCTCTAGAGGAGCTCAAATCGAATCTATAAATATTTCTTTGGTCCCTTATGTACAGTGGCTCAATATGAGTCACTAGATCACTTTGTACAATCTTGCATTCTATGGAATTAAATAGGGCCACCTACATTATGTTTCAGCTCTTTACATCTGGAGTATATATGGCAAAGAGGGTCCTACTCATGAATTGTGTGGCAAGCTTATGTGGTAGACTCATGCTATGGGTTGCTTATAAATCTTAAATAGGTGACATTTGAGGTTGTTGTTGTTAGGTGTCATTGACTCTGGTCTGACTCATAGCGACCTTATGTACATCAGGACAAAACACTTCCTGATTCTATGGCAGGCACATAATCTTATGTTTAAGCCCATGGTTGCCGACACTGTGTCAATCCATCTAGTTGAAGATTTTCCTTTTTTTTTTTCATTGGCCCGCCACTCTCCCAAACATGATGTCCTTCTCCAGGGATTAATCCCTTCTGACTACATGTCCAATATACATGAGACACAGTTTAGTCATCCTTGCTTCCAAGGAACAGTTTGGTTGCATTTTTTGTAAGACAGATCTACTGGTTCTTTTTGCAGTCTATGGTATATTCAGTGTTTGTCTGCAGCACCATAATTCAAAAGTATCAATTCTTCTCCTGTCTTTCTTATTTAATGTCCAGCTTTCATAAGCGTATGATGCAACTGAAAATACCATGGCATGAGTCAAGCACACCTTCATCTTTAGTGTGACCTCTTCACTTTTCAACACTTTTATGAGGTCTTTTGCAATAGTTTTTCCCAATGCAATGCATCTTTTGGTTTCTTGACTGCTGCTCCTGTGGGTGTTGATTATAAAATCAAGTAAAGCAAAATCTTCGGCAACCTCAATCTTTTCTCCATTTAACATGAAGTTGCACACTAACCTAGTTGTAAGGATTTTTGTTTCATTGATGTTGAGCCAAAAAGAAGAGAGAGTTTTTAATGAGTAAACAAAGTATAATGTCCTAAGAAGGCATACTAT
Source organism: Pedetes capensis (assembly GCA_007922755.1). NCBI lineage: Eukaryota > Metazoa > Chordata > Mammalia > Rodentia > Pedetidae > Pedetes > Pedetes capensis. The sequence goes on along the minus strand of VMDO01016695.1, from coordinate 29,074 downwards.
ATCCTACGAATGATAAACATTGCATTTGTTTTGGGAGATGACTGATGAAAATGCTAAGTATGTGGCCCAGTGGAAGACTGCCCATAGTTTAAGAAAGATGAGAGATTGGGATTTCCTAAAATCCAAGGCCAGAAGAAATATCCTTTGTTAGTCCTGAGAGGGATAGAGTTTAACAGCAGGATCCCAGCATGATAACAGCAGCTAAGAGAGTACTCCTTCTGATTGAGGAAGCCCATTGGAATTAGAAAGTGAAAGACAATTTACTGTGAATAGGTGAAAAGAGAAACCATGGAACAGGCTGATTAACTAGGCGGGGTATTCTGATCAGATATTAAAGATGGGAACAAAGCAGTCTCAGGTAGCTGGCTCCTCTCTAGGTGTCCATGTGCATCTTCGACCATCACCTGACCTTTCCTGGGCTGCCCTGGGTATGCAGGGTGCAGCCCCAGCTGCTGTGACTGTCCTATGAACCTTGTCTCCTTGACCACAGCCCAGTGACCTAGGTGTGGATTCCTGACCTAGGGTGGGCCAACCAGATTCACCTCCTAAAAATTTTGGAGATTAGACATGAATGTCAAAGGGACAGAAGCCATCTATTTACAGTGGTGTTTTGACAAGTCCTCTTCAAAGAGTTCTAACTAAAATAACAAGGGCAGTATATTCCGGGAAAGATAATCTATCAATATGAGACTAATTTTCCCTATTTGTGAAGGGCAGTAACAACCTATCCTCTACATTTTGTTGTGAGAAATGCAGTGCAATGCATATTAATGCTTATGGATAAATTATAGTGGGTCTTAGTGAATCTTTCAGTCTATTCTTTTATAAGAATAGTGGTCCTAGAGGCTTCTGGAATCATTTGGGCATATTGGGTCTTGGTTTAGGGTCTCTTAAAGCCAAGAAGAAGAATTATTTTTTTGTGTGTGATAAAATAAAAGTAAGCTATTGGAAAGAGTTTTAGCAGTTATATTGCCTTTATTTTTTTTCAATGATAGGATTCAATGGAAGGGAAAAGGAACTGCCCTAGAATAAAAAAGCATGTTGGCATGTGTTTGTGTGTTATAATAGCAAAACAACTGAATGAGTTTGTTATTTTCTGAATCTGGTGGGAAATGACTATCTCCATAATTTATTTTCTTTGAATACAAGTGTCTGAGCACTATGCCCTAAGGTTTAGCCTTAGCAGACATGTACCTAGGTTACTAAACCATTGCTCTGTCTTCTTTTGTTATTAGTTCTCAAAGTAGAGCCAGCATCACCCAAAGAAGTCATATGGATAAAAAATTATGGCAAAAGTATGAGAGGAAAAGGGAAATAAGAGCTAGTAAATGTTCTATCCTGCATCCAGAATGAGGGGAAAGTAGATTAATGCAAAGGGAAGAAAAAGCCAGAACTTTTAGTATAATATAGCTCTGTAATCATTTCACCAAAATAATGACCTGAATTTCCATGAAATAATTTTCATCTTTAGGCATTGGTGAAAGGACAACTTCCACTGCATACAGACCCCATAGACTTCAATACTATTTCACTCCTTCTGTCTTCCTAATGACAGTATTGCTCACTGCCAAAGCGTTTTAGCTGCCATGAGTATCAAGAGAGATGTCTTTGATCTGGAAGATATAACCCTGGGAAGTTGTCTTCATTCTCCTTTTGGTGGTCTGACATCAAGGCCTGGTTTGGTAATTCAGCAATGAAATGCACACTCTTTAGATCTTCTAAGAAAACATCCTGAGACTAATTTTAGGAATGGAGAGTGCTCATACTGTTTCACAGAAGAATAGATGATCCTCATTTGGGCTAGCCTATAAGTTTGTGGCCTGCAGCTGTACCACTGTGGTGTCTGATCCCGTCAGATACTGGAAACTAAGTAGGGTTGGACCTTGTTAGTACTTGGATGGGAGACCGCCTGGGAACACCAGGTGCTGTAGGCTAGAGAGAAGAACCTGGCACCCCACTCCCAAAAATCAATCAACCATTGAAAACCCTATGAATAGCAGAGAAGCACTAATGATACTTTTGTTCCTGTTGCATGTAGGGTCCCTACATGCAACTTGACAGCCTCTAACAACAACAATAAGTATATGAAGTTCAATAGAGTTAGGGCTCCAACTACGTGAGGGCTCTGTCTATGAAGGCATGCCTCTGCCTCTCATGAAGTGACAATGGGTGGATCCTCCATTCTCTGCTATTCCTTCACTGTATGTCATCATCAATAGCTTTCATTATGAAACCATGTGACATTAGTACTGAAGGTCACCATATACCTTGCATGACATATAGTCTTAGGCATGTACATGATATAGTCAAATGTCTACTTATATTTAATTTTAAAATTGAGTGATGCATTTCTATAGATCATGAAATGTTAATTTAGAAATGTTGCATTTTTATACCAACATTTGTAAAATCATTCCAATCAAACTACCTTATATCAAACATTTTTTATATCAGTGTCTTTCCCATCACTGCAACAACATATTGAATTATCTAACACACATTTTTCCTTGCCATTTTATCTTGCTGTCTAGTGTGAGATATTGCAATTTTTATATCTGTGTATGGAGCTGTTGCTGGAAATTTTATCTCAGGCCCCAGCTTTAGGACATTTGGATTTTTATTCATCCTGAGCGTGCATATATGTGATCTTTATTGCTTTTTCAATAGATCTTAAAAGGCTTGTTTAAGATGACAACTGCCAAAAAATCAGCTAGTGTGCACCAAAAATTTGTGCTCTACTGTACCGTGTTCAGAATAATCACTAGAAAGTACCTACCTAGCCCAAATTACATTTTCTAAGCCCCTTGGAACCACACAGTGGGTACAGTGGGACTAGTTCCTGCCAGTGCAATACTAGCAGAAGTAAAGTACAGCACTTATGGGGTGTGACTCTAGAAAAGGTATGTCTTTTCCACATTCTCTTTCCCATTTGTGGGGCTGGGTGGCAAATTCTTTAGGTAAAGGATCACATAGAAAATATTTCAGGGTGGGCTGGCTATACAGTTTCTATTGCAACTACTCAAATAGGCCATTGAATTATAAAAAGAGACCAATAATGCACAAACAAAGTGGCAAGGCTGTGTGTTCTGTGAATCACATGTTGCTTATCCTGACTCTGGAAGTTCATTGTGGCACAAAGTTGAAGAAATTAATGTACCTGAATCACTGCTGGAGGAACGTTTCTGAGCCTCCAGGAGCGACTTCAGTTTTTATTAATTTGAAAAGACCTAAACTGTCTGTGTTAAACAATGAAAATTTAGGGAACTTGCAAATTTTTTGTATAATACTTATTATTTCCTTAACAACAAATCCAACCCAAGAGGTTGAAATGTCCCCACAGAAATGAATACTACCTTTGAATTATGTTTTTGTTGGCTTAAAAAAAAGTAAGATGCTAGATGACCATTATAAACTTTCAGAACTAGAAGACTCTTTCAGACTAATATATTTTCTCCAAATAGAATTTTTACTGTTCAAAAGAAAGTAAATAGCAGTGTCCTCTGTAATGTAATAGACTTTGTTAAAACTTAAATATAAGGTGACTTTTTTTTCTGGGGGATAATTTTAGGGAAAAAATTCACTTGATATTTCAGTAAATGTGGTCGATTACTTTTGTAGCTTTTATGGGACCAGGTGTTGTGAACTGAAAAATATAATGTCAGGAAGAATTGTATCAAAGTCTGGGCAAAATTAAATCATTTCCCTTTCTCAATAAGAATCTGTGTTTTATAGTGGAAAGAAAATAAACTTTGAATTAGGATAGACATAAATAAAATATTGGACCCAACTTTAGGCAACTTATTTAACTTCTATGAGTCCAATTGTTTACCTAGAAGGGTGGAACCTAATTTCATGGAAATTGTTGAATATTGAGTGAGATATGCTCATAGTAATACTTAGATAACCTTTGTTTCTGTGCAAAATAGACTTCTTCTCTTGTTTGTCACCTGTACTTGATAAGATACCTTGATATATGCTGCTGTAGTGAAATAGACAGAATTGATTTTTTAAAAAAAATAATCTGCCCATCAAACACAGCATTAATAAAGCCACCAGATGAAGTCCTTCACTTGTCTGCCAGTTTGCTGTACTATGAAGTCTTTCATGTTGCTTTGATGTTGAAATCTATGCCACTGGTATTACAGATACCAGCAGGGTCACCCATGAGGGACAGGAATGTATCAGCTCTGTATGCTTTCACCATACCTTCTCAGTCTCTGTGCTAAGCAAATAATCTGAGAAGCTGGACTTTATGAAGAAAAATGTGGCATGGGAGGAAGGATTGGAGGAAGATTCATTTACAACCTGTGTTATGCAGATGTCTAACTTTGGAAGCTGAAAGTGAAGAGGATTTGAACCATTTACTGACAAAGATCAAAGAACACAACCTTCAATATGGATTGTGCTTCAACATCAACAAAACAAAAATTGTTACTACTGGGTCAGTATGGAGTTTCATGATAAATGAAGAAAAAATTGAGGTTGTCCAAGAATTTGCTTTTTTTGGTTGTACAGTCAACAATCACAGAATCAGTAGTGAAGAAATCAAGACACATTGCCTTGGGAAAAGTTGTTCTGAAAGATGTCTTTAAAGTGTTGGGAAAAGTAAAGATGTCATATTGAAGATGAAGGTGTGCCTCACTTATGCAATAGTATTTTTAGTTACATCATATAGTTGTTAAAGCTGAACACTGAATAAGAGAGACAGGAAAGAAATTGATGCTTTTGAATTATGGTGCTAGAGATGAATATTGAATATACTATGGACTGCCAAAAGAACGAACAGATGCATTTTAGAAGAAGTGCAACCATGCCGGGCAAAGTGGCGCATGCCTGTAATCCCAGTGGCTCGGGAGGCAGAGGCAGGAGGATCGCAAGTTCCAGACCAGAGGCAGTCGGCATAATTTAGCGAGACCCTGTCTCAAAAAAGTAAAGAATGGGCTGAGGGTGCAGCTCGGTGGTCCAGCACTTGCAGAGCATGCAGGCGCGAGGCCCTGGGTCCAACCCTCAGTACCACCAAAAAAAAAAAAAAAAGAAGAAGAAGTGCAATCAGAGTGCTCCTTGGAAGCAAAGATGGCTATACTGTCTTACAGATTATGGATATTTTTTCAAGAGGGGGCAATCCCTGGAAAAGGACATCATGTTTGATAAATTGGCTGGTCAATGAAAAAAAGGAAGACTCACAACTAGATGGACTTACACAATGTCTGCAACAATGAACATAAACATAAAAACGATCATGTGCCTGGCATGGAGTGTTTTGTTCTGTTGTACACAGGGTCACTATAAGTCAGACATGATCTGATGGCACCTAACAATAATTATAGCCAGGCATTGTACTATATGCTTGTAATCTCAGCAACTTTAGAAGGTGAGACTGGAGGATTGTGAATTCCAGGCCAGAGGCAGCTTAGACAATTGAGATAGACTCTGACTCAAAACAAAAAGTAAAAAGGGGGCTGGGGTGCAGCTCAGTGGTGGAGCACTTTCCTAGTATGCCCCAAACCCTTGGTGCAACCCCCAGTATTAGAAAACAAACAAATACATCCACAGCAATAATAATAAGAAAACCCCTCCAAACCCCACACCAAACTAAACTCTTAAGATCTGTGCTTTTGAGTGTATGTAAATTCTCCTTCAAATATCTGGGCATGCCTGTAATCCCAGCAACTAGAGAGAAAAGAAGATGTCAAGTTCCAGGGCAGAGGTAGCCTGCATAATTTAGTGAGACCCTATCTCAAAATCATAAGAAAGAAATGCGCTAGAGGTGTAGTTCAGTGGTTGAACACTTGTAAAGCATGCATGAGGGCCTCAGTTCAACCTCCTAGTACTTGTTTTAAAAAATTCTCAATAAATCCTATATTTAAGATAATATAAATAAATTAGATGAGTTCTTCCCTCTATAACCATGAATGTAGCATGCTGTAGAGATATTTAAAATCTTGTACAGCATATCAGTTTTCAAGTTTGACTTGCTTGTGGTATGCTAGATTTATTCTTTTCTTCTAAAATGCATTTCCATGCTCATTCTTTCACTACTTTGCTACTTTCATTTATGATTGCTATTGTTAGGTGCCATTGAGTCAGATCCAACTCATAGTGACCTTATGTACAACAGAGGGAAACACTCCCTGACACTGTGCCATGCCCGGCACTATTGTCAGTGCTTCCCTGCTATGATTTGTTGTTGATGTTGTTGTTAGGTTCCATCGAGTTGTGTCCAACTCATAGAGACCCTCATAGGGTTTTCAATGGCTGATTGTTTCAAGATTGCCTCATGAATGGATTGCCACGTCCTTCTCCCATTTTTTTGCAGTGCTGGGAATTGAACCCAGGACCTCAGAGACTGTAGAGTGGCGCTCTACCAACTGAGCGAAATTCCACACTTGCTATAATTAAATTAACTGATTCTCAAGAAAATTAAAACTGCATCTCTTTCCTTTAAACCATATTAATTTTTATCACTTAAAATGCCATCATATTATAACACATATGAAAGATTCATTCAATGTTATCACTACTTGTTTTTATTTTTAAAATCTGTTTTTTGAAGTAAGGAGTTTCCCAAATTGTACAAAAACGTGTAGCATGTTTTACAGCAATCATATGAAGTTTACAGATGTGATATTAAAGGAAGGAAAGTAGCTGAAATGAGAGCATTATTTAAGGACTGTAACCTCCAAGTGGGCTGGGATTTAGCTCAGTTGGTAGAGCGCTGCGCTTTAGTCTCTGAGGTCCCAAGTTCAATTCCCAGCACCACAAACATGGGAGAAGGGCCTGGCATCCCACTCCCAAGGCAATCCCAAAATAGTCAGCCATTGAAAACCCTATGAGGGTCGCTATGAGTCGGATACCCACTCTACGGCACCTAACAACAACAACAACAACCTCCAAGTAAAAGCATCATAGAAAGGATAAAAACTATGAAAGGACCCTTGGTTTTCAATACTTTGAATAATTCTATATTGCTTATTTCATATTGCCCAACAGAATATCTAATTCATTTTTTACCCAAGTTTTCTGTTTATTAGATCGTGATAGCAGACATATTATAAACTAAGAACTAGGTATACATTCATTCAGGACTTTTTAACCATACCTCAACACCTTTTGGTACAGTCTTTGTGATGAGTAATTTTATGTGTCAACTGGACAGGGATAATGATGCCCAGATAGCTGGATAAACATTATTTCTGAATGTGTCTTTGCATATGTTTCCCAAATTCAGTATCTGAATCAGTAGACTGAGATAGAATATCCACCCTCACTCATATGGGTGCACGTCATCCAATCTATTGATGATGTACAAGAAAGGTGAACTTGCTCTTTGATTGACTGGGGATATGCTTTCTCTCTTGTCCTTGAATAGCAGTTCTCGACTCTGAGGTAGATACCGCTCATTATATGCCTCCCCCATTTGTCTCTGGAGATAGATTGAAAGTTCTATTTCCCTGGTTCTCAGGCCTTCAGACTCACAGTGAATCACACCTCTGGCTTTCTGGCTTATCCCTTCAGCTTGGAGATGGAATCGTGTGAGACTCCTTAGCATTCATAATCACATGAGCAAATTTCTGTAATAAATCTCCTCTCACTTAGCTAGCAGCATCCCTCCTGTTTCTTTCTGTTGTTGTTGTAAGTGTCCTTGAGTCAGTGTCTGACTCATAGCGACCCTATATACAATATGCAAAACAGTATTGTTAGTGTTCCTCTGCTATTCATAGGGTTTTCAGTGGCTAATTGTTTTTTGGGAGTGGGTGGCTGGGTCCTTCTCCCAGGCCTACAGCACCTGGTCTTCCCAGGTGGTCTTCCATCCAAGTACTAACCATGCTCGATTTTGTTTAGCTTCTTAGATCTGACAGGATCTGATGCCACAGTGCTAAGCCTGTGGAGAAATCTAACTAACCTAATCTCCCTATCTGTAAGTCATGCCTCATACATACAAAAAATACCCAGTAGGTGAGTATCAAATGAGTGATTAAGTAAACACTTCTTTCATTTCCTTGTACCCCTCGCCATTTTGGCACCCACACTCTTCCCTGTGCTAGCATTACTTGCAGTGAGGTGATGTACTTCCTTAAACTACCATTTAAATGGAATGTAATGGAGGATAAATGTAGCTCATTTACTTTTTCCTCCAATTTATCTAGTCTTCTTCATGATTATTTACCCTCTAAGAAGAAGGGAAAATAATTTTTAGTCAAATTACATTTAAAACTTATCCTGATGCAACAATTTAGTAGGGGAAATCTCTTTGAGAGAGAGATTCAAAGGAGATAATGATTGTTATAGCATAGAGAGACACCAGTTAATTAGAGCATGCTCTTGAAAGAGTTGTTGCCCCTCAACAGCCAAAGTGGCCCCAAGAGGAGAGGGGGACCAGCTGAACACCTGTCTTATCTCTAGAAGTTTTCACTGTCTTTAGGTAAAATGATGTAGGCTTTCAGATTTCTATGACCATCCCTCTGCTCTCAAGATGATATTTTGTATATGGGTTGTATGGAAAAGGCTAGAGCAGAAACCTGTATGGCACTGAGATATTGAAATAATTGGGCATCATAAATCACACATTGGTCCTTGAGTATAAAATTCCATTCCTGGGTTTTCTGCTGGTATTGTGGGTTGGGCTAGCTTTTCTTGGATTTTTCAGAAATTAGTGGTCTTCTTCTGACTTAGCACCACATCAGCTCCAAAATGTTTCAGACTCTCTCCGAGGTTTGATCCTGTCTCCTCTTTGGCTCAGGCTCTGTGTTGTTGTTAGGTGCTGTTGAGTTGGTATCAAACTCATAGCGACCCTCAGAGTTTTCAATGGCTAACTGTTTCGGGATTGCCTGGGGAGTGGATTGCCAGGCCCTTCTCCCATTTCTACGGTGCTGGGAATCAAACTCGGGACCTCAGAGACTGCAGAGCAGCACTCTTACCAACTGAGCTAAATCCCAGCCTGTCTCAGGCTTGAGTGGTATAGTAAATATTCATGATATCTTATTCTGGTAAGGTCCTTAGTAATACTTGCATATATTTCTCATCTTATGTACAAGTTAAAGTAACAAAGCACTGATTGATCCCCTCTGCAAAAACAAAAGTTTCCAGCAGGATCCTTTGATGGGTAGCACCTGAGTAGGTTGGAGAGCAATAACCCTCAATATATTGTGTGCTTTTTTGCTGTTGTTAGATGCCATAGAATCAGGTCCAACTCAAAGCAACCCTACATACAACAGATCAAGACACGACCCAACATTGTGCCAGGCACACAATCTTTTTATGTTTGAGCCCATTTTTGCAGGCACGGTGCTTCTTCTCTTTTTGAGTCATGCCACATTAGCAATATCATTAATATCGCACACAAGCAAAATTCTACTAAAGATCATTCAGAAGCGACTGCAGCAGTATATAGACAGGGAATTACTGGAAAATCAAGCGGGATTCAAAAGAGAGTGGGGAACCAGAGACATCATTGCTGATTGCAGGTGGATATTAGCTGAAGGCAGAGAATATCAGAAAGATGTCAGTCTATGTTTTATTGACTATGCAAAGGCATTTGACTGTGTGGATCATAACAAATTATGGATAGCACTTCGGAAAATGGGAATCCCAGAACACCTAATTGTGCTCATGAGAAATCTGTACATGAACCAGGAGGCAATTGTTCAAATAGAACAAGGAAACAGTGAGTGGTTTAAAGTTGAGAAAGGTGTGTGTCAGGGCTGTATACTTTCACCCTATCTCTTCAATTTATATTGGGCTGAGCAAATAATCCGAGAAGCTGGACTTTATGAGGAAGAATGTGGCATCAAGATTGGAGGAAGACTCATTAACAACCTGCGTTATGCAGATGACACAACTCTGCTTCCTGAAAGTGAAGAGGATTTAAAACATTTACTGATGAAGATCAAAGATCATAGCCTTCAATATGGGTTACGACTAAACATCAACAAAACAAAAATCCTTACAACTGGGTCAGCACGGAACTTCACAACAAATGGAGAAAAGATTGAGATTGTCCAAGATTTTGCTTTGCTTGTCTCTATAATCAACACCCGTGGAAGCAGCAGTCAAGAAATCAAAAGACATATTGCTTTAGGAAAAGCTGTGGCAAAAGATCTCTTTAGAGTATTGAAAAGCAAAGATGTCACATTGAAGACGAAGGTGCGTCTGACTCATGCCATAGTATTTTCGGTTGCATCATATGGTTGTGAAAACTGGGCATTGAACAAGGGAGACAGAGAAAGAATTGATGCTTTTGAATTATGGTGCTGGAGATATTTATTGAATATACCATGGACTGTCAAAAGAACCAACAAATCTGTCCTAGAAGAAGTGCAACCAGAGTGCTCCTTGGAAGCAAGAATGGCCAGACTGCATCTTACATATTTCGGACATGTAGTCAGGAGAGATCAATCCCTGGAGAAGGCCATCATGTTTCGGAGAGTGGCAGATCAAAGTAAAAGAGGAAAACCTTCCACCAGATGGATTGCCACAGTGTCTGCAACAATGGGCTTAAACATAAATAAGATCGTTTGCCTGGCACAGAATCAGCAAGTGTTTTGATCTGCTGTACATAGGGTCGCTATGAATTGGACTTGACTTGACAGCACCTAACAACAACAACAACATAAGCAAATGGAGGTCTCAGAGGCTTTACTCCATCCTGATCATTAAGGTGACTCTGCTTTGAGGAGACAACCCCTCCCCAGTTGTCTTTTGAATGCCTTCCAGCCTGTGGGGCTCATTTTCTGGCATTATATTTGACAGTGCTTCTCTGCTACTCATAGAGTTTTCAATGGCTAATTGTTTCAGGAATGGACCGCCAGTCTGTGTCCATAGTCTCTCTTAGTTTGGAAGCTCAGCTGAAACCTCTCCACCGTGGGTGGCCCTGCTGATATCTGAAATATTGGTAGCATTGCTTTCAGCATCACAGCAACATGCAAGTCCCCATTGCACAACAAACTGACAGACATAGGGGGATACATGTACTTGGAGTCCCCCAATGGATTGGAGCAAAAGTCTTCTCCTTTTGAAGTTCCTCCAGCATATGTGAATGTTTCTCAAGCCACCTGTTGCTCTTAAGACTGAAGGAAGTGGGATAAAGGGAAAAGAGACACTATATGTCTGCCTCACTTTCTCTCCCATCCCCTGTCTTCCTTTCCCTCATTTTCCTAGAACCAAATGTGATGGGTTCACTTTAATCTTCCACATTGATATATTCTTCTTGTTTTTAACAGTAGCCTTGGAGTTAATCAATCATGCAAGGAATTCTACAAATTGTTTCACTCACTTTAAACTTTATATTCAATGGCAGCCCATGGAGTTTATAAAATACTTTATTTAAGAAAAAGCCATCATCTAATCCTATTGCCTGAGTCCTCACTGTATGAGCAAAGGCATACCATTCTGAGGAATCTGCCTATGGCCCCATCCTTTAGAACTGCCCAAACAAGTCCATTAATCCATCTGACCAGCAAAGACTCCAAGAACAAGGCATTTTCCTCCAGTGGCACTAGGCAAACATATAAGAATAATTTAGGCTTTTCTGCTGGGCAGTAGCCACCTTACCCTTTAAGAATGTGCTATCACTTTCCAATAAGCTTTGCCTGTACTCTGCTCTGCACTGTGTGCGTCTTGTCTGAATTCTTTCAATAGCGATGCAAGAACCAAGGAACAACTGCTGGTCACTGTTGGCCCTATCTCCCTGATAACAAGAAAAATGCAAAAATCATTTTTTTTAAATTCATTTACTCATTCAATAAAAACTTATTTTCTACTGTGTGCTAGATACTGATCTAGGCACTTAGGATAAAGCATTGAACAAAGAGAGACAAAAATGTTCCTCATAGTGATTCTTATATCCAACTGAGGAGAGACAATAACAACAAATAGACTAAATATGTTATAGAATTCTTTAATATGAATAACTAATACTAGTTGTTGCAGAATAAATAACCACAATATCTCATTGGCTTAACCAATAAATCTTTATTTTTCCTCATATCACCGTCTGTTATGCGCCTCCACTGATCTTTTGGTTAAATCAACTGTAAAATGACATATAAAGAGTGTCAAGAAACAACAATAAAAGATAAAACAGAGCAAAGACCACATCTGCTAAGAAATGACCTAGGTAACTTCTGCTTAGATATTTGGCAAAATTATTTACATGCCCCTCTGCTAACTGTATTGGTGGCTGAGAAATCTAGAGCAGCATACAGATAAGTGACGTGCACTGAAGGTCTCTGCCAGAGTATGCTCGACAGTAAAACATGAGATGGAAAAGTAAATCATGGAAGGGGATATTGGACGTGTAGGGGCACTGAGTGGTAAACTGGTTGCAATTTTAAGAAGGGTGGTAGGGTAGGGCTCAATCTTCAAGTGACTCAGGAGAAAAGATTTGAAAGTGAAGGGGTTCTTCATGTCAATAGTAGGGAGAAGAGATTTTTAGACATAAGGAATAGCCAAAGCAAAAAGTCATAAGATGGGTATTTTGCTTGTTCCAGGAGCATCTGAGGAGGCCTGGTGGCAACAGCAGCTGGAACTGGGAATAGAGAGGACACAGGTCAAATGGAGAAGGGGCTTACTGCCTAATTGCAGAATTTCAGTTATTACCCTGAAATGGGGAGTCTTTGCAAGATATTAAGCAAAAGAATAACATAATTTTCAGTTAAGGACAGGGACTCATTTGAAGAAAGCTTAGATGTTATCCAAGGACTGTCCTACAAGTGTCCTGGGAAGTCTGTACCAGGTCATGGCTGGAAGCAAGAAACATGTATTTTATCTTTCTTTTCTTTTACCTTTGGAGTATTTAAGGTTTAGTAAAGTTTATGAAGTCAGCTCAGGATACAGAGGTAGGAGGATCACAAGTTCGAGACCAGAGGCAGTCTACGTAACTTAGGGAGAGCCTGTCTCAAAAAGTAAAAAGTTGGGTTGGGGTGCAGCTCAGTGGACCAGGACTTGCAGAGCATGCAAGTGCGAGGCCCTGGGTTCAACCCCCATACAACAAGAACAACAACAACAACAACAACAATAAATTTATGAAGTCCTCCTTTCCTCCTTAGGCTGCTAATGTCTAACTATCTACTTAATGCACTGGCAAGCGTACAGTATCTTTTTCCCACCTGGCTTGTATGGTTTAATTTCATGGAGTTGCATGTATGAAATTCTCCCAAAACAGCAGTTTTCTTGGAAGCCATGCCTCACAGTCATGGTGAACACATTGGCTCACTCTGTGGTGCCAAAACACTATGTCCCCTTCAGCTCCACCAAAGCTCAGCAGCTCTGCTCCCCTGGGGTCCACACGTGGGTGGTGAGCAGCCTTCAGTGGTGATCATGGCCTTGAGCTTTAGACTCACTGTATAGGCTCTAGGAAACTATTCGAGCCCCAAACTAGGGAGTGTGTGGCACCATTATAGAACCAAATATCCCTCTGACTCTCTCCTTAATTATATACACATTATAAGAAAAGAATGTATATCCTGGCAGGGCACTTGGCACATGCCTATAATCCCAGCAACTCCAGAGGCAGAGCCAGGAGGATTGCAAGTTCAAGACCAGAGGCAGTCTATGTAATTTAGTGAGATCCTGCCTCAAAAAGTAAAAAAATGGGCTGGGGGTACAGCTCAGTGTTGGTACAGCACTTACAGAGCATGCAAGCACAAGGCCCTGGGTTCAATCCCCAGTATTGCAAAAAAAATCTAAATAAATAAATAAAAGAATGTGCATCCTCATGGTATTATTAGCAGGAACATTTTCTGTCCTTGCATAGTAGACCACAAAACACTTTTACATATATTATCCTTGAACCAGGCCCCACCTCAGTGTCTGTAACACAGTAGACATATAGTCATATTTGCTGAGGAAATGAATAAAAGAGAGGATTTGAAAAAAAAGAAATATTAAACACAAAATACAGGGTAAAAGAATATTTGACTTCAGGACTCTTTCATCCTCTGGGGTCATTCTTGGAATTTTCGTTCTTAAAAATATGTATGTGTATTTCCCCACATAGGATCCTATTTCTAAATGAAAACTCTTGTTGTTGTTGTTAGGTGCCTTTGAGTTGAGTCCAACTCATAGTGACCCTATGTACAGCAGATCAAAACACTCCCTGATACTGTGCCAGGCACATGATCTTATTTATGTTTCAGCCCATGGTTGCAGACACTGTGTCAATCCATCTGATGGAGGGTTTTCCTGTTTTTCACTGACCTGCCACTCTCCCAAACATGATGTCTTTCTCCGGGGACTGGTCTCTCCTAACTACATGTCTGAAATATGTAAGACACAGGGTAGCCATCCTTGCTTCCAAGGAGCACTCTGGTTGCACTTCTTCCAGGACAGATCTGGTGGTTCTTTTGGCAGTCCATGGTACATTCAATAGACATCTCTAGCACCATACTGAAAACTAGGGCATCTTTAATATATTTAACACCAATGACTCATAAAAATCTATTCAGAGCGATTATAGGTATGAGTGGTGGGTAAACTAGAGCTTCTATTCAGTTTTACTAGTATTTACTGTTGCTTTCTCTATTAGAAGGTGGAAGTCACTTTAGAGTATAATTTCTTTCTTCTGGGAACGGCCCCTCTAAGTTATGCAAAATTAAGGAAAGAACAACTTGTTGCTTGAAGGAATGATGTAATTATCTTTTGCTCAGGTTTGACTTGAAACACACAACCCTTCCCAATAGCTCTGTGCGTTTAAGCTTCTCCTCTGGGTGAAAGTAAGCCAATTTGCTCTTAAAAGGAAAAGAATTGAGCCCCGAAGTCTTCCGGTGTTGAGATTCACTGCATTTAGCTGCTGATGAATAGATGTTCCAGCCCGAGGCTGATTCTGAGGAAAGTAGCAGAGGCCCTGGGAGGGACATCAAGGTGAAGGCAGCAGCTTAGGCTGGTTACCTGTGGCTAAGCATCAGAGCCCAGCCTGTCTCAAAGGCAGAAGCCCCTGCAGACCAGCACTGGGCATGGAGTGGGGGGCTTTGGAAAGGAGGTGAATTTAAACTTAATTAGCATAACCTTGGGAGTGAAAGAAGCATAAGATCTGATCAAGCTGAGCAGCCTAATATCTGTACATTTGAAACTCCTGTCTTTCTGACTCCAGTTACCAGAGGGCAAACATCAGATCTGATTGGAAGTTTGGCTGAGCCTGCAGAGAAACTATCAGTGCATGTATATGGAAGGAAACTTTTCAGCAAAATACTTGCCAGAGTGTCCAAGTGCACAATACGGAGTTTCATTCAGTAGGCTTTGGCTGCAAGAAGTCTTGTATCTTCTAGCTAATAAATGCTCATAAAGTAGAAGAATATATTGGACAAATTTTTCATCTCATACCATCCACTTACACACAGTCTGAGCTTATATATGAGGAAGCATATAGCTCCGGTCTCCCTCTAATGAATGCAGGTGTCGCCTAGTTAACAAAATGCCTACAGAGGTGCCACTGTGGCATCCAAACCCACCAGATCTTGAGAGCTAAGCAGGGTCGGACCTGGTTAGTACTTGGAAGGGAGACAGCTTGGGAAAACCAGGTACTGTAGGCTTAGGAAAAGGACCAGGCAACCCTCTCCCAAAAAGCAATCAGCCATTGAAAACTCTATGAATAGCAAGGATATGCTGACAATAGTGTTTCATCTGTTGTACATAGTTTCTCTATGAATCAGACACTGAGTCAATGGCACCTAAAAACAACAGCAAGTTAATAAAATATTCTGACAGATTTTGGAGGAGCAACTTGGCTATGGTCTGCTTTACACACAGTTATTATATTGAAGAATTTAAGAGTCATAATGTACTACACAGTAAGGAAGAAAAATGTGGGTTGGCTTGGGAAAATGTAATAGTGGGATCTAACTTGGTATGTCAAATGGGAACTGTGGGTTCTGAGGAAGAGATTAGGGAATTAGTTTGGTAAAGAGATTGAAACTAGAGGTTCATATTGAAGATCTTGAGGGTTTAAGAGTAGTCATAGATTGTTGGATTAGGCAGAGGAAGGCTGTGAGATATGGCTGCGAGCCAATATAAGGATTTTTTACTTTATCCCACTGAAAAGGAAAGAGACAAGGAAAGAATAACCTTGGCTAATTTACATTTTAAATAAATATTTCCATAAAAATATAATTTGGTTATAGTGGGGCAAAGAATTGTGTATGAGCGTTTGGCAGGGGGAGAGAGGTAGGCAAAGAGAGGATGAATGAATCCAATGGGATGTTTGTTATTCAATCCAGGAAGCAAAATTGGTGGCTCCAAATCAATAAGAAGGCTCTAGGTTGGAGAGAAGAAAATAGGTTAGAGATAAATATCCACACAGAAAATTGCTGCATGGTTGGTGATTTAATGAAAGTCAGGGAGGAATGTACAGACAGAAAGCATGTCCCTGAAGCATTCCTACCCAATTGTTAATTGAATAGTAAAACTGAAAAAGATATTCAAAGAAGAGATGGCGCAAATTAGTAAGGGGGTTGTCTGTCTTCCACGTAGTTGTTCAGTGATAGAATGTAGAGTGGAAGCAAAGTGACCTGCCATTTCTTGTGGCACTTCCTTGACCAACCCAATGAAGTAGCACTTTCCCTTTTTTACGTACTAATGCTCACTTATTGTTGCAAAATAACTTTCTACAGGTACATGCAAAAGCATCCTGGAGTGTTTTCAGTATCTTTTTCTTCATTTCCTCTAAAAATGTTGAAAAATTTAAATTACTCATAGTAATAGTAGATGTGGATTAAATGCTGCACTTAGCCATATTGCAACTTACTTTGCATTGCTTATATACAACTACCTGAAATTTTTATAATATCATAATGTGTATTTATGCAGTTTGACATAATTATCATAAATGTTTTTGATTGGGTATGATTTTACTTAACCAAAATTTAACTCATCCTAGTCTCCATCTTTTGGGAAAATCTTCAATTTCATAGAACCTGAGATGTCGTTACCAATAAAACTTTGGTATATCCATCCTACTACCTTGAATACATGCCAAAAATTTGACTTTAGAATTCTTGTTTTGGATAACTCATCTTCAATATAATCTTCTATAAGTTTGATCATGGGAAACCAAGGCAAAAATGAAATAGATATCTTAATTCAAATGCCAGCATTTAGATAAAAGACTGTATAAACATGGACATTTAATTTTATTGGAATTTAAATGAGTTTAGTATTCATTGGATATGAGGTCTGTTAATTAAGGTATGAGTACATTGTAAATCCTGGGTGCAAATGCCTTTGCCACATACAGTTGTGGCTGACAATAGTCCTTTGTAGAAAATGAAGAATAAATGTAAACCAATTAAGATACTGTATATGTAATTATAAGTACTGTAAATGAAACGAGGTGACTATGGATTATGCATTCTAACATGTGTTAGAATTATATTTCATTAATTCTTGGTAACTCTTTGCTGATCATCCCTCCCCACTGTAAAATGTCCTACTAACTAATCATCTTTTGGACAGGTTACAAGAGCCTCCAATAAAAAGGCAATAAATAAAATCATGTGTAAATCTAGTTCCTGTTCAAAATCAAGGATAATGTTTTAAGGTGTGCATTGTATAATATAGTATGTAAGAGGAGCTTTGGGATACTCAAATTGTGAAGATGTAATCTTTGTATCAGACAACTCACTGTGTTTTGTGGGGAGGAGACCGACATAGACGTGAGTTATGATAACTGCTGTTATAATAAAATTTGCAGGGAGCACAAAGTGAATAGCAATTAATTCTGTTGTGGTAGGTTACTGGGATTCTTGAGCTAGGTTTTCAAAGAGAAGAGGCATATTTTAGATAGTGAAGGGGATTGAAATAACTACAACATTCTTAAGTCACCTTTTTAAAAAAGCAGAAAACCATTTCTTGAAAAGCAATCCAGGTTATCTGGATAATTTAGATGCTGTTATGGAAAATTACCTAGAATTTGAGAAGGCAAAAGGATGATTGCTTGTTTTCTCAATGGAGTAATGAAGCATTATCTCATTCAATTCTTCTGGGGATGTACCTTTGTGTTTGCTTACTATACGCTATCTAATGGGGTCAAACCTGTGAGAAATTACATGTTGTTAACCCAAATTTTATGCCTGCAGCCATACCACTGTGGTGTCCAATCCTGTCAGATCTCAGAGGCTAAGTAGGGTTGAGCCTGTTTAGTACTTGTATGGGAGACCACCTGGGAACACCAGGTGCGATAGGCTTGGGAGAAGGACCCGACAACCCACTCCCAAAAGACAATCCTCATTGAAAACCCTATGAATAAGAGAGAAGTGGTGACAATAGTGTTTTGCCTATTGTTTTTAAGTTAGCTCTGAGTAGGACACTGACTTGAGGGTACCTGACAACACCACCAACAACCAAAATTTTATAATATACAGATAGGAAACTTTTCTGGTCAGAGATAATTCTGAAAGTTGCAGTTCTGTTGCCTGGTAGTACATGTAACAAACTAAAGTTACTCCGACATTCATTCTTTCAATTCCTATGTATACTTAGACATTTGAATTCTGCTTTAAATCACATTTACCGCACTGATGGTGTTCTTACTAATGAATCTGTCTTCATTCTATATATGAAAAATCATAGTTTGGCTTACTAAAATTACAATTGGACAAGGCATATGCTAGAATTAATTTTTGCACAACAGAAGAGTTGGTCTTAATCCCACTGGAAAAAAAGGATGATATCACTTTCCTCTTTGCTTTGTTTTCACTCTTTTTGCTCCCCCTGGTCTCTGGCAAAATCTCAGGGAAACAAACAGCCTTTTATCTGACTTACAGGATCTGTCCATCATAGAAGGGTCCTATAGAAAGAGAGGATATGAGTCTTGGCATTGTATTAGTCCCTGCAGAGGAGACAGTGCACAAGTATGCTATGGAACGTGCCTCCTTTTGGTAAAGTATCTTTGCAAAGCATGTTCCATTTGTTAGCTCTAGAAATCAAAATGAAGAAATATTTAAGAGGGCTGTCCTTATTGCTTAAGCTCTACTTTCCCATAAAATATCTTCGCCTGAGCCTAACATAGATTTTTAAACTGGTTTTAGGAAATATTTTTAGGTTAAGATTATAGTACATTTCATGATGGAAAATAGATGAGACTAGAAGGCTTCTTATATATTAACAAGCAACAAAAGTTATATCCAAATCTTCTTGTCTAAAGATATAAAACTTCTCACAAATTCTGTTTATTCCCATTTTTTGTTCCCAATAAAATAAGTAAAAGTTATTCTGAGAGAATGTCTGAACTGAGCCTCTATTATACTAATCATTCCATTTTTCATATATATGTGAATTACTACTAGATTTCATTTTACCCTCTTTATTAGTCAGTTTTCCACTATTATATCAAAATACCAGAGATGGTAAACTTTAAAAGAGGAAAGGCTTATCTTGGCTTGCAGTTTGGGAAGTTTCAATCTATTGTTAGTTAGCATGTTGGTTGATGGCAGAAAGCACTTAGTGGAGCATGTTGCTTTCCTCATTATGGCTGGCAAGCAAAGAAAGAGAGGGAAGTCTGGGGCCCAAACATCCCCTTCCAAGGCATGCTCCCACAGACTCAAATTCCTTCCACTAGATCCCGCCTCTTAAAGGTTCCTCCACCTCCCAATAGAAGAACAGACTTGTGACTGATGTTTATTTAACACATTGGCCTTTGAGGGATGCTTATCCAAACCATGGCATCCTCAAACCTAGATCATTGGCTCCATATCATGTTTTAGAGATAACATGTTACTTGTCTTAAAATTTAGAATGATAACTTTATTCATTATGTGGATTTTCAGGAAAGACTATCAATATTCTTACCTGAGTCTGAGCCTTAGTGCAGTGGTTCACAGTAAACTTACTATTCTCCACTGTGTCCTCAGAGATGTGATATCCAATCTGAAATTCATATGTAAGCATTGCTCTTTTATATTTTAAATAAAACTCCAGAATAAAGAAAGCCCAATATTTTAATCAAAAAGCATATAAAAGTTTTTATTATATGATACAAATACATTTAAATTCTCCCTACTTCTACTTTCTCTGCTTTCTCACAGACTTCATTTTGCTATTCAAAGCAACAGTTTTCTCAGGGTAGATTTTATTAGCATTTGGGTTGAAGTGTACAGTATGCAAATAGAGTATGAGACCCTCTGTTGTTAAAAAGAGCCCATCTAACTTAGACATCTTATCTCTATTGGCAGCTACTTATCCATGTCACTGCTGCTCAACATGCATCCTTGGGCCAGATGCATGATGCCCTCCAGAGTATCATAATAGTCAGTTGTTAATTTTATAGTCCGTGGTAGCATCAAAGAATGGCAGAAGCAGCCCACAAGCAGGGGAAGACAGCCAGCTGTGAAGCGGTTAAACGCTTGCCTTCCCTTGTGAATGATAAAAAAAGACTTTCTGAGGCAACTACACTGACTTCAGAACTTGAATATTTATGCTACAGAGGAAATCAGCCATAAATTTACATTTTTTATAGCACGCTATAGAAGGGATGGAAAAGGAGAATAATTTCTAAAACAGGCATTAGAAAATAAAACCAATACTTCACAAAATCTGGCCCAAATTTAATAGATAATTATTGGAAACAGAAGTCCCTTTGTTCTTACTTGGACCAAGAATTGTTCTTAATAGAAGCTGCTCTTGAATCCATCTTTAATCAAATGGTGTTTCAGGGCTTACCACTCCATTATTATAGCAACGCGTTATTTGTCAGACTCTGTCAAGAATGAAGTGTTCCACAAAAGTGAATTTCACAGATAACAGGAGCATACAACCTCAAGTGCAAAAACTTACAGAGACAGAACCGTTTTGATGAAAGCACTCCTAAAATGTATTATGTAACACCCGCTTTCTTAAGTAGCATATGTCAAATAATTATGGCTTTTTCTTAATGTAGTCAGTATTTCCTCAGAACTGCCAGATGGGGCCAGAAGTAGAGCAGGAAATACAAATGAAGTTTCCACAACTCTGCCACTGCTGCAGGTCCTGTCATTACAGGTCAATGCCGGTCCTCAAAGGCATTGGCGTGTCTAAGTCTCCAATGGTTTCCACTGCCACCCAGCTCAGATGCCACTAAGGTGTGTGTTGCCCATTGAGTCTTCATGGCTGGCCATGGCTCTGCCACCCAGGAAGTGAAGGTGATTCTCCTCACTGCCCAGGCTGACTCCTTGCTCTAGTGCCATTTCCCATGGTGTGTCTTAGTACTGACTGTGGGGATCCAGCGCTGAAGCTGCATTTTGGAAATGGGGAGAACAGTTTTCTTCTCCTTTGCGTTATTGTGTTCCTAAGATCCCACAGAGATTTCACATGGAAACAAGGCTCTCATTTGGAATTTCCAGGAGTAGAAGAGTCATGGAGATGAAGCTATAGGAAATATGAATAGCAGACACTATGGAGTGCCCCACATAATAGGAGGCTCTTAAGTTCTTCTTAAAGTAGATAATCTATATGTACCTCAGCAACCCTTTGGAGATGTCCATGTGTGGCTGAATGACAGTGGGAAGGTAACTCCAACTTAAGGTAATAGAGGAATACTTGAGAGTTGCTGTCATTATGACAAATGAGCTTTTACTGTGTGGCTAAACAGTGATATGGGGCCGGTTCCTTGTTACCAAACTGTCAAATGTAAGTGTGAATGCTTATTTTTAAATCCTCTACTTCTGATTATTTTCAATTTATTATGGTTATAAAACACAGCTAACCAAGGTTGGTGGTACTTTACATAAACATAAATGTATAAAGTAAAATGAAAGATCTTACTTCAGTAGCCATTGGCAGATTTGAAATCATCCAATGTTTAGTCCCATCATTCATCCCTTTAATTCTTATCAGCCTAGGGAACAAATTTCAGGATCCCCCAAAATAATTAAAAAATTTGTCCTTAAGATTCTATTCCATTAGAACCACTGCTGGTACCAAAATCTGTATTATTCATGGTTCTCCAGAGAAATAGAGCCAATGGAAGACACAGGTATAAAAAGACTTCAGGGAGGTGGCTTGTGCAATTATAAGGGATAGCAACTCAGGCAGGAATTGACATCCTAGTCTTGAGGCAGAATTTATTCTTTCTCAAACTTCAGGTTTTTAATCTTCAGGCATTTAACTGATTGGATAAGGCCCACCCACATTATTGAAAATAATCTCCTTTATAAGAATAACTTTTAATTAAATTCAGCTAAATGCAGATATTAATCATATCTATAAAATACCTTCAAGGCAGCATCTAGATTAATGTTTAATTAATTACTTGGTACATTGGTCTGCTTTCTGTTGCTATAACAAGATGCCAGAGGCTAAATAATGTATAAAGAAAAAAGGTATGTTTCGCTCACGGTTTTGGAGGTAGGAAGTCCTAGGCCACCTTGTTATTTGGCCTCTGGCATGGGGTTCCTTGGCTACACCACATCATGGCAGAAGGTATCATGACAGGAGTGTGTGAAAGGGAGGGATCACATGGTGAGGTAGGAAACCAGAGAGATTGAGTAAAGGCCAATGTTACTCTTTTATAAAACCCCCTTGCAGGAACCAGAGTGTCTTAAGAACTCGGCAGATCCCTTCCCAGGGCATGTGTCCACTGAACGAATGACTTCCCATCAGGTCCCCTCTCTCAGAGCTCCCAACATCTCTTCCCTTCACCACGCTGTGGACCAAGCTTCCAAGACAGGAAACTTTGAAGGGCAGAGCACACCCAAGCTATAATACCTGGGTACCAGACTGCATATCAATACCTACAACCATACAGAGGAGAGAGGTGTGGTGTCAGGACAAGAAAGTGCTCTTGCCCCAGTTAGCCAGGCTGCTCTCCCTGAGCAGACAGAGTGTCAGCCAAGAGCAGGTCAAAGTCCTCTAACGACAGAGCTTGGAGGTTAACATACTCTCCTGGGAAGAAGAGAGGGAGTGGCTGTGAGCATATATTGACGTATTAAAAACCACGTCGGGTTTTTTCCCACTTAACAACATTGCTGAGGGATTTACAAAAAGAACAAGGTAAACAGCAAAAATCTCCACTTGTGATTTCTCCAGCAAGCATACACATGATTCTAGTTAAAAACACCTGCCAGCTTTCCATTAACACATCTCTCTGCAAAGATCTTTGGTTTAACAAGCCCCTACATATGCTCCTTTTAAAAGCTCTGTCCTGCTAACATGACTACTTCCATAATGGCACACATTCTATTGATTTCTTCTGAAAGACTATGGGTGATGATTAGAAGATTTTTAATGCATTAGCTCCAGGCTCCCAAGAAAAATTTTCCCTGGGATCCTATTACACTCCTTTACTTTTGTACAGCACACACATCTGCAAAGAGCTTTCACAAATATTTCCATTTGATTCCACACCCCTCTTCTTATGACTCTGGTCCCATGTAGTTTTCTCTTTCCTCTACCATTTCTTCTCACATCCTCCCTCTTGCCTTCTAGTTCTTTTTAACTCTAAGCTTCCTTATTCTGCCTTCCTTATCTCTTTCCCATTCCTTTCTGTCATTTAAAACTGACATAGTGTAATTATTTTCTTTTCAACAAATATCGGTTCGGTTTTCTTAGTATTTATAGTTTAAGTTTCTGAGTAGATGATGTGTGCTTTATTTTTTATTTAAAAACTGGGTAATATTTCATTGGTTTTTATCTTCCTCGTGTCTGTTGCCTTCTCTTGCTTTGCTCTTTATCTTGACTCAATTCTATTCTCTCTAGTAAGACCAGAGCTGGTTATCCATTAGGCACTGCAGGTACAGGGCTAATAGTCCACATCAATTTTAAGAAATCCAGAAAATATTTTTAATGAATTTTAAGAAAGAAAAAAGTACATAGTCTATCCTGGGTTATATTCATCTTTATGTCAATTCAATCATAAAATGAAATTTCTCTTCACACACACACACACACACACACACACACACACACACACACACACACACAGAAGAAGGGGCCCACAGACTACCCAGGGCTCATGAAAGACCTAACCAACATATCCCTGGATGAAACAAAGTGATTTTTGAAAACACCTGGACAGGACAGAGTTATCCCGTTCTTTTAATATGTTTGTATGACTTCCTGTTGCATTTCAGATGAAGACCTTCCATGTAAGAAGCCTTTCCAAATCCTCAACTTCATAGTGTGTTTTTCACCCTCAGAAACACTATTTTAGGAAATTACTGCCCAGCATGAACTTCCAGAATATAATTACAGAACTAATTAATAGCCTTGATTTGAAGAAATATACCAATATATTTGAGAATTGTTAAAGGAAAAGAAACTAAAAAAATCTTTCATTACATTTCAATTAATGTATACTGAATTATGATTTCCTTTTCCTTTTCCTCAGTCTATTATTAGAACAAGTATTAAACTTTATGCCAATATGAACTAAAAGTTGAACAGCAAACTTGAGAACTCAAGGGCTCAGAATTCAAAATATGTGAACGTGGTTTTAAAATCTTACTAATTTTAGTTGAATTTCCAGTGTAATTGAATTGAAATTTCCTTTTTTCTTTTCTGAGAAAAAGAAAATCATAAGGAGCCAGGAGAGCCTATGAAAGGGTGTTTTCTCCAAAGGCATTCTCTACTCAATTATCAGGGGTTTCCAACCCCTGGGCCACAGATGGGTACTGGTCCTATCCGTGGCCTTTTAGGAGTTGGGCCACACAGCAGGAGGTAAGTGGCTGAGTGATCGAAGCTTCATCTGTATTTGTATCTGCTCTTCATTGGCTCATGTCTTGAAACTCTCTTTCTCCACCTCCCAAACCTCTACCCATCTGTAGAAAACTTGTCTTCCATGAAACTGGTCCCTGGTGCCCAAAAGTTGGAGACCACCAAAGTAGACATTTTCCAAATACAACTTGTTACGTAAGAACCTTCCTTAGAATTTATCTTTCTGCTGAAGGTGGTCTTGACTTTAGAAGGAGGCTGATTTGGCCAACCAAGTGACCACAAGTCAGTCTCTTCACTAATCAGCATCAGGTAAGAAAACTAAGGTAATTCCAGGTGAACCAATGCTTCTATTGGTTTTGGGTTTGTTTTGGTTCAATTACTTAGGCAAGGGTCTCTGTTTAGGGAATGGGTATAATCCAATTTTTTCTCATGAACTCCCTTTGGTGATTGTGCAGCCTGACTTGAAAGGTGCCGTGGGCACAGGCAGAGCTAAACAAAGTGCATCTGACAGAGCCTGGCCCTTAAGCAAGGCATGAATGAATGCTCCATGGGAAAAACGCCTCAGTTCATTACAGGAATCTTGGACCTTCTTGCCTGCTATGGAGACAAAGGTTTTCTGGGCATGGCAGCTGGAGAGAAAGCTAGGAAGCAAGTCAATTTGCAGTACAGCAGAGGCGGCTCCAGGAAGAGAGGAAGAGAGGAGAGAAAACAGCAAGGGAGTTTCTTTGGTGTAAACTGTTAACTTGTTGCAGAGATTTCAAAGACTGTTGTGTTAAAAGTATCTTTTCTAGAACTAAATTTATTTCTCATCCTTTAGAAGAAATTTTATTCCTAAAACAAGCCAGGATTAATCTCAACCCCGTTTAATGATACAGGTTGGGGAAGTCTGCTTTGTCTTCAGGAAAACACTATACGAAGTAGAACTATACGATGAAGTTAAATGTCAGGGGCTTGAGACATTTAGGAAAAAGGGCAAACAGTAAATGCCATGACAGTTCCCAAGGGCTATTCTCAGGGATGGTGAAATCTGAAAATACAGAAGTAAGCGGTTCCTTAAAAACAATCAGAGTCTTTTGCAAGGAGAGAGCTGTGAGTTAGGGTATTTCTCTTCTCGAAAAGAGAATTTGGATTTAGTTCTGGCACTCAGGTTTCAAGGGATTTTCTTTTGGTCATGTAGGTCCTTGTATATTTCTACTTATATTAAGTTTAGATATTAACATTAGACATATGTGAAATATTCCAGTTATTGATAGAGTTAAAAAATAAGCTATGCTTATGCAGCCCCTAAGGCATTACACATTATTTGCTTCTTTGAAAACCGAAATAAATCCTTCCCCTTAATGATTATGTCTATGGATATAAGCAACTCATGAGGACTCAGTTTCCTCTTCTATGAAATAACAAAGTGAAATTCCAGAGTGAACTCTGGAGCATATTCCCTAACTTGTCTTCCAGCTCAACCCTTTCATGATCCTAAGTAATATATCTTCATCTTAACTTAAACTTTTCTCATCAATACATCACTTAATTTTTCATTTTACCAATATAACTCAAACTTTGTAAGCCAGTGCTACTAAGAAAAGGAAAAATCAGTGAGAACCTAATTTGATGAAAGCATACAAAAGTATTCCAACTTGACATATTGCCTTTGCAAGTATTAATAAAGAATCAAATAATATATAATTCCCCACTCTTCAGTGATTGCAGTATAAGAAAGTATTGCTATTGCTTTTCATGTCTGTTACTTTTCTTTTTCCAATTATTGCTTAATTCAAACATGTCACTTTGAAAGGACAAGTTAGCAAGTTCCCTTTGTGATTTATATGTTGTTAGGTGCCATTAAGTCCAGTCTGACTCATAACAACCCTTATAGGGGTTTCAATGAGTGATTGTTTTGGGATTTCTTCTGAAGTGGAGTGCCAAGTCCTTCTTCCATTTTTGTGGTGTTGGGAGTCGAACCCAGGTCCTCAGGGAGTGCAGAGCAGCACTCCACCAACTGAGCTAAACCCCAGACCCCTTTAATTTATATAACTATCAGTAGCTACTCATTTTAAAGGAAGATCATGAAGTAAATATCAGATTGCACTTTAGTATTACTGCTGAAGGGGGCATTTTAAGACAGATGATCACTGTGGGTCTATTAAAGTAAAAGGCTATATTTACAATTACATAGACTGTATTTCAGAAAATAGGTGTATGGGCCTTTAAATGACCCAATATTGTAAAATGCCAGATCATTCTGTGGGTTGCAAGGATCTCAGTCTCTATGGGCAGAGATTCACTATGATCTAGTTAAGTTAATGAAGCTTTCATTGAATTAAGCCAAGTTGGTGAGCTTTGCTAAAGCTTTGGAGACTGTCAGAATCTTGCCAACAGTAGACACTTGAAGTATTTGAAGGAAAGAGAATAAGCATCTCTTGAATAATCAGGGGCTGTCTGAGGAAGTATTATATGTCTAAAAGCACAGAATTAAGAAAGTGAACATGTACTTTAATAACTAGACAAATTTAGGGAGTTTGATAAAATCCTTTTTTTTTCTTCTGGCTTTATTATGATGTAGATTAAAGAAACATGTGAAGGAAAAGAAGGAGAAGGGGAAAAACCCCAAACAATCGTTGCCTCATTTATTTGACATGCAAGAGACAAGAATGGCAACAATTATATAAATTCGGGTCTATCTCAGTTGGTATAGTGCCGCTCTGCATATTCTGAGGCCCTGGGTTCCATCCCCAGCACTGCAAAAATGGGAGAAGGACCTGGTAGCCCACTCTCCAAATAATCAGCCATTGGAAACCCTATGAATAACAGAGAGGCACTGACATAGTGCCAGGCAGGGCACAGTGTTGAGGAGTGTTTTGTTCTTTTGTACATAGGGTCACTATGAATTAGACTTGACAGCACCTAACAACAACAACAAGGGCCAGGAGCCATATTTAGTGGCCGGTGTCTCTGCTGTCTAAGGTTTCTCTTTCCAGACTTTATCTTTTGCTGGGAAAATGTGCCCCCAAGTCTGTGCTCATAGATCTGTGTATAATAAAAGCCAGACCCAGGGTTGATTCTAAGCAGGATTTCAGCCTCTCCTCTCAAATTCCAATAAGACACACACCTCTTCTCCTCTTGAAGCTCTTTCCCATCAGCAACCCCAGTTCCCTAAATGGCATCTCAGCAGAAATATGCTACCCTGTTGTCTGTGTTTCATAATGAACAGATTATGCTCCCACTGGTAAGAGATCAAAGAGAAAAAGGCTCTGCAATAGCTCATTCCTTTTACATCCTGTTATTTTCATGAATTGTACCAGTGGTTGTTAGACTTGTATATTTTATAGTCCAGGAAAATTTCAACAGCAACAATGATAAGAAAATGGGCATGTGAAAGGGGAAAGGAAATAAGGGAAATAGAGCTATCAGTTCAGTGTTGTGTTGCAAGGAAGGGATCATAGAAACAGACACACACACACACACACACACACGCGCGCGCGCGCGCGCGCGCGCGCGCAGCTGTTGAATTATCCCACTATATTTAGCCACCAGCACAGAAGTTGGTGGAATGAGGCAGCTCCCCAGAACACTTGCAGATGCAGCATGTACCAGGGTAGGTTTCTCCTGGCTCCTTGCTGCTCTGTGGAGCAGGTTGCTGCTAGGATACTTTCTGAGCTGGTGGAAACCCACCAGAATTGAGAAGGAAGGCCTGGTTCATACTTCACCAACACACTGTGGCATTTCTACTGCCACTCCAGGAGCAGTCACACAGTCACATGTGCTCATCCATGAAGGAGATGTCTACATCAGATGTTCCTGTGTTCAGATTTTGTTTGCACCAACTCAACAGGAGTTAAGTCTCATCCTGTTTCACCCTTATCATGGGGACAGAGGGAAATCAAGAGACAGGACCTGGGTGTGTCTGTAGATAGCCTTCTGCAGACTCACCACTCATGTGATTTTTTTCATCCAGGAAGGAAATCAAATTATAATGATAAAATAAACCATTACCACCTTTTTACACTAATCTTTAAAACTAAATGATAAATTACTTATACATCATAATTCAATTTATAATTATATTTAGTATTTAACATATAATTTTATATAGATAATATATGTTAACTTTGTCATTAAAATGTCATAATCTTAAAACAAAAGGAAGCTCTGTCTCCAGCAGAGAAAGCCACATTTCTTAGTTGAGATCCTTCCACCGCACCTATGCTGCTCATTAAGCTACATCTAGGTTATTTGTTTTTTGTTTTTTGTTTTTTTTTCTACAAGATTTGGTGATTTTAATACTCTATCAGAAAAAGTAGGGAGAAAATCAATAAGGACATAACTGATCTAAACAGCACCATCAGTCAACTGAATATAATTCACATCTATAGACTATTACAGCCAGCAAAAGTAGCATACTCATTTTTCTCAAGGTTTCATGCAACCTAGATAGGTCATATTTTGGTCTATAAGATAT